>CABFWB010009661.1:0-12069 GCA_902151455.1 Timema bartmani
TCCCTTTCCTCCTCTGTCTCACAAGAAGCCGCTAGTAGCGCGTTTCTAGTCCTGCTCTGTCTCCCTTTCCTCCTCTGTCTTTCACTCTACATTCTCCCTCTATTTCCTCTTCTTCCTCTCTCTCCTGTTTGTCTCGGCTGGTGCGGATTAATCCCAACTTCCTCCTTGGAGCCATAAACGTACACTTTATAAACACACGTTTGCGCCCAAAATACGACTTACAGACTGACTTACCCTAGTTAGCCGTGGAAACACCCACACTGGGTGCCCTATGGGATGGTTCTTACTCCCTCTTTCCAGGCGGATTATGTTTCATCTCTTAGAAATTCACCCTCCTCCACCCGTGCTTAGTTCAGCCCATGCAGCGCATTCAACAAAATATTCTTCCTCCACGTGAGCTCAAGACCTCGGCCCTCTCTCTGAGAAACTGACGTTCAGAGATCTGGTGGTTGTGTTATATAGATCACGGGTTTGTACCCTATCTCTGGGAAACCGACGTTCAGAGTTCTTGAAGTTGTGTCCAGCTATTGTCTACACGCCATGATAACTACCCAAGAGAAGAGCGCTGGTCGAATATTGTAACATTAGCTCCGATGTTTTGTATGAACACGCAGACCAAACGTCCGGCTCGTCTAGTTTGGCCTGGAGGTCAGGGTTTTGAATATCAATCGGGTGTATTGAGGGTGTTTTTTATCAGAGTTTTCCAACTCTCAGCGCAAATGTGGGTACATTTCCTCTTTCCTAACCCCTCTATTTGCGTACAGCCCGCGGGTAGGACTCGGAGCGAAACTAAATGAAGAAGAGCTGTATCGAGGGGAACGACCTACCGCGGGGGATTGTGGGGGACGCGGTGAAAATACACCTCAAGACAGGCCGGACTCACTGACCACTAGATGAGATCCATCACCAGCCGGGATTACAACCAGCTCCTCAAGCCAACAAGTCCACTAATAAGCTCGGTCAACTTGGGTGAATGCTGCAAATCACATGGTTTGACGTATGAACACATGACAGTAGCCCACTCTCATGTTAGACTAGACTGCCACTGGCGATGAGATAGAGATTCAATCCCGGTCGGGTGTACTGAGGGTAGTTTTTCCTAAAATGGTTTTCCACTCTATCTCTCTCTTTCCACGCAAATGTGGGTACACTTCATAGACATATAATCTTTCCCTTACCTAAAACCACTAGAGTGATTAATAGTACATAACCTTATAAACCGAATGGGTAGTAAGACGCTTTGCTAAAAAAAAAAGATCTAACACCGCCATGTTCATAACAGATATTCATCTAACACCGCCATGCTATGACAGATATTCATCAAACACCACCATGCTATGACAGATATTCATCTAATACCACCATGCTATGACAGATATTCATCTAACACCGCCATGCTATGACAGATATTAATATAATACCACCATGCTATGACATATATTCATCTAACACCACCATGCTATGACAGATATTAATATAATACCACCATGCTATGACAGATATTCATCTAACACCACCATGCTATGACAGATATTAATATAATACCGCCATGCTATGACAGATATTCATCTAACACCGCCATGCTATGACAGATATTCATCTAACACCGCCATGCTATGACAGATATTCATCTAACACCACCATGCTATGACAGATATTCATCTAACACCGCCATGCTATGCCAGATATTCAACAACTGTTGATACCACCGTGTGAAGAACATCAAGCCCTATGTTTTTACTTGTTTATTTCGACAAAAAAAGGTTTACTATAAAAACAGCAAAAAAACCTGTCCTGTGCGTTTCCTACGCCCCCGCCAGAGGAAGGGGAGGGGGCGAAATTGCGCCAGAACCCCACATGATGGCCTAATCTCTGACCTGGCACTGAAACTGAACGCGGTCCCCAAAGAAGCGGTGGGCGCTTTTAGTGAGAAAACGAACCAGGTCAAACCTGTCTGGCGACAATTTGAAATTTATGTTGGGCTGATGTGAATTTGATGTCGAAATAAGCTCTTTTATTTTATTCGCTTCGGTGAACAAAACCAAAACACGATCTCTCCCGTTCGGGGGTCGAGTTCTTTGACGGTGTAAGCGCCGCCACGATTAGGTGAGTGTCCATTTTAATTCTAATTAGGAAGATAAAAGTAGGATATTTCCTCTTTCTGAGCTTTCCACTTCAATTAGACCGGTCTTACAGATAACGAGATTAAACATGTCACAAAATATGGAGGTGTGCATTGGTACGACCTGCTTACAGCTGGTACTATGTATGAGCTGCTTACATCTGGTACTATGTATGAGCTGCTTACATCTAGTACTATGTTCGTACGAGCTGCTTACATCTGGTACTATGTATGAGCTGCTTACATCTGGTACTATGTTTGTACGAGCTGCTTACATCTGGTACTATGTAATGAGCTGCTTACATCTGGTACTATGTTTGTACGACCTGCTTACATCTGGTACTATGTATGAGCTGCTTACATCTAGTACTATGTTTGTACGACCTGCTTACATCTGACAGTTGCCGAAGCACTCATTGCATGTACATGCTCTAGTAACAGAGGCTACACATCTATTGCTCCAAGTAAGATGACTGATGCTACGAGCTATTGACAAGTGTTCTAGTCCTTCCTAGAGAGTGTCAATGTTTCATTGTAACAGAGAGTACACAGCTATTGACAAGTTATTCCCTCCTAAGACCACACTTTGCGCAACGAGGAAATGTTTGGAGGTCTGGTAAACCGCGACATTCAATATCGGTAATAGCTACCAGGAGGGTAATAGGAGTTCATTACTAGGTAGCCTCATGTTCGGGGAGTGAACTAGGATACACTTGGTTACAGGACTCTAGAGGTAGGTACAGGGCTCTATAGGGAGGTAGAGGTCTCTAGAGGGAGGTTAAAGGACTCTAGAGGGAGGTTACAGGGCTCTATAGGGAGGTACAGGTCTCTAGAGGGAGGTACAGGTCTCTAGAGGGAGGTACAGGTCTCTATAGGGAGGTACAGGTCTCTAGGGGGATGTACAGGTATCTATAGGGAGGTACAGGTCTCTAGAAGGAGGTACATGTCTCTATAGGGAGATACAGGTCTCTATAGGAAGGTACAGGTCTCTATAGGGAGGTACAGGTCTCTATAGGGAGGTACAGGTCTCTAGAGGGAGGTACAGGTCTCTAGAGGGAGGTACAGGTCTCTAGAGGGAAGTTACAGGGCTCTATAGGCAGGTACAGGTCTCTATAGGGAGGTACAGTTCTTTAGATGGAGGTTACAGGTCTCTATAGAGAGGTACAGGTCTTTAGATGGAGGTTACAGGACTCTAGATGGAGGTTACAGGACTCTAGAAGGAGGTACAGGTCTTTAGATGGAGGTTACAGGACTCTAGATGGAGGTTACATAACTCTAGAGGGAGGTACAGGTCTCTAGATGGAGGTTACAGGACTCTAGAGGGAGGTTACATGACTCTAGAGGGAGGTTACAAGACTCTAGAGGGAGGTTACAGGACTCTAGAGGGAGGTTACAGGACTCTAGACGCTTATTATTAATGTATCTCTCCAAACAAATACCTCTCAGTTATCAATGTACAACATCAGACTACTCACTTCTGGAGTCAAACCAGGGACTGTAACAAGATGAAACATGTAAGCAAAAGGTTCTGATAGTTGATAACGGCTGTGAACCCCGGACCACTCAGCTAAGTACACAGATACCAAGCTGTTGTTCTCAAGCAATGTATCAGCTGAACATTAGCGATACAGAACACAAGTGATGTCGCGAGGTTAAGTGCAAACAAAGCAAGGTCCGGACAGAAATATACCACTAGCGGCTGTGAGTGCAACAACACGCTAACTCCATCACAGTGCTGAGATATACATTGCAACAGGATGAGGAGGGGGAATATCGAGGGACTGTGTCAGTAAGTAGGATTCCCATTCCTGGACCAGGAGTGTTGACCGCTCGACCAGCCTCTCGTACAGTTGGAGATAACTGTCACAATCCAAGCGCGAAATTTCAAAGCCATCTATTAATTGAGTGATAATTAAGTACTTTCTACCGGTGTCATTATAAATGTTTACCCGCCCACTTTCTCCCAGAGAATTACCTCACACTGTTGTACATTCTAACTTCACAAAGGCAAACCAAAGGGCGTTATGAGGTTATATCTTAGAACTGTTATACCCTCTAACTTCACAGAGACAGACCTAAGGGCGTTATGAGGTTATATCTTAGAACTGTTATGCCCTCTAACTTCACAGAGACAGACCTAAGGGCATTATGAAGTTATATCTTAGCACTGTTATACCCTCTAACTTCACATAGACAGACCAAAGGGCGTTATGAGGTTATATCTTAGAACTGTTATACCCTCTAACTTCACAGAGACAGACCAAAGGGCGTTATGAGGTTATATCTTAGAACTGTTATACCCTCTAACTTCACAAAGACAGACCAAAGGGCGTTATGAAGTTATATCCTAGCACTGTTATACCTTCCAACTTCACAGAGACAGACCAAAGGGCGTTATGAAGTTATATCCTAGCACTGTTATACCCGCTAACTTCACAGAGACAGACCAAAGTGCGTTATGAAGTTATATCCTAGCACTGTTATACCCTCTAACTTCACAGAGACAGACCAAAGGTCGTTATGAAGTTATATCCTAGCACTATTGTACACGTTAACATCATAAAGGCATCGTCAATGATATCTAGAGCACCCAGATCGATTCCAAATTTCCATCGCCCAATTGAAGATTTGGAGCTATTTTTGCACGAAACCATTCACTCCCAGCCACGTTTACTGGGCAGGTGAATACTGGGGACATTTCCTTAAAATACACCTTCCTGGTTCCGTTAACTAGCGAATGAAGACTCATCAACCCTGAGCCGAAACCGCGTGTCGGACTATAATCGTCTGTCTACAATAGTACACGCAAACGCAGTCATATGTCGGAGTTGTCGTGAGGATATTAACATTTTTCATCTCTTGCGTCTATGTTCAGCCAATCAAAAACAAGTCCAGGTACATTACTGTACTCAACTGAAGTAATTAGCTATTAATTGGTCAAGGATAAAAGTTCGTGTATGTATACTAAAATGTATAGCATTTTAGATCATTTAATAAGTGTAGATGACCTAATGGGAAGAGGCCATTGGGAAGACATAGACGCAGATGGCAGAATAGCATTAGAATGAACCTGTAAGAGATGAGTTGTAATGAGGTGAACTGGATAGAACTAGCTCAAGATGGGAATAGTGTATAATGAGGTGGACTGAATAGAACTAGCTCAAGATAGGAATGGGTGTAATGAGGTGGACTGGATAGAACTAGCTCAAGATGGGGATAGGGTGTAATGAGGGGAACTGGATAGAACTATCTCAAGTTTGGATAGGGTGTAATGAGGTGAACTGTATAGAACTATCTCAAGATGGGATAAGGTATAATGAGGTGGACTGGATAGAATTATCTCAAGATGGGTAGGGTGTAATGAGGTGAACTGTATATAACTATCTCAAGATAGGGATATGGTGTAACGAGGTGAACTGTATAGAACTAGCTCAAGATTGAGATAGGGTGTAATGAGTTGGACTGGATACAACCATGGATAGGGTGTAATGAGGTTAACTGGATAGAACTAGCTCAAGATTGGAATAGGGTGTAGTGAGTTGGACTGGATATAACCATGGATAGGGTGTAATGAGGTGGACTGGATAGAACTAGCTCAAGATAGAGATAGGTTGGCGTACTTTTGTAAGTGCGGCAATGAACTTTCGAGCTCCTAAAGCCATGGAGTAAGTGGGTATTAAAAGTAGTAATTTTACAACTTTTTTATTCATTAATATGATTCTATTGATTTTTAATTTGTAAATTTGAATGTGACTTTGATGACGAAGTCATATTGGTTGAACTCTCGTCTGTAGCTAAACAGAAAACACCGTGTTGCGCCTTACGTCTCCGGGAGCGACTGACTGTGGGTGAGCCATTATGTTCTAGTGTTTTTATTTATTGGTAAGCAACAATATAATATTCAGTACACAGAGACACAAGCAACGACAACTCGCAAACATAGAGTGACGTCATAACACATATCGTACAAGGTGCCCTCTTAGGGTCAATATTTTACTATTGTTTTAGCATCGTGTCCTACTACCCGTTCGGATTATACGCTCATGTAATAATTACGCTAGTGGTTTTAGGGATCACCAAGGATTTATTCACAGGAAATGTACCCGCATTTGAGGGGAGGGAAAGTGGAAAACAATTTTTGAAAAAACACCCTCAGTACACCTCAGCGAGGTTTGCACCTCGATCTCCGCGTCATCGGCAGTCTAGTCTCTTACGAGAGTAGCGCCTTAAACCAAGCAGCCACCGAAGCGGGTTAAGATAATTAAATAATTAGAATGTTACCTATTGAGCTTTTAAGGAATGTCTTAATACTAGTTCTTTTTATTGATAAAATATATTCTGTATTAATAAAATGAAGAGATTGTGTTTAGCTTTGCCCAATATCTACCGCCCGCGCGCAAGGAGCTGACCATTTAAAACTAGCAGCACGAACATGTACACCTAGAAGCAGGAATTTCACATTTTTTACTAGATTTATTTAGATTTATTAAAAACTGGGTTAGGATGAAATAAAATGAAGAGATTTACTTTTCTGTCTGTTCAAAGCAAATAAATGTGTTTCCCGGTGTCACCACGCAATGCTAGACTAACTGTGTTACGTGCGAATCAGAGCGCCTTGTTCAATTGTTACTTTGTAATTCAGCCATCAGTAAGATGGACTTGAGACCTTTCTTCTGAATACTCTAGCAAACAGTTCTGCTGACGCACTTGTCAAAATACGAAACAGTAGCCCTGCTGCTGTGTAAATACTGAGCATTATGCTCGTCATATCGCTAGGGGGGGAAGTGTGATGCTAGCGAAGTCGGGCGGTTGCCGGTAGAACTAGGTCATAGAGCAAACAAACGATACTCCACGGCTCAGCCGGTAAATATCTGAGAGGGTTTCATGGAACATTCACTCTCTCTCTCTAATTATATTTACTCACTGAACCGTGATCCGAGGCTACTTTCGAAACAAGGGTGACCTTGATTTTTTTACGGACTCTTAAAATCCCTATAAATACAAACAAAAAATAATTAGCGATCAACATTGGTACGTTTTACAATAATACAAGTGTTGCAAACGTATCGTCAATAACTAAACCACCTCAGTGGTCTGTAGGTCAGAGCTCCTGGCTATAGATCAAGAGGTACCTGGTTCGATACCCGGTGCTTCCAGATTGTTCTGTGAATCAGTTGGTCTGGACCGAGGTCAACTCAGCCTCGTGAGGACAAATTAGGATATACTTGAATAAACAAGTAGCTGCCCCGGTCTAGAAAAATGAAAGTTCATTGTGTTGACCACATGAAACCCTCTATTCTCAAATGTTGGCACTATCTTCACCAACAGATGGCGACCAATGGACCCGTATAGCTTGTTTGCTATATGACGCCATGGAGGTTTAATTGTTTTGGATAATATCTATCAAAATTGACGACTGCAGATCCCATGACCTGGCGTATGAATAGGTTAAGCCATAGCCAGCTGTCAAATATGTCCATTCGTAAGATGACTGGGCTATAATTAGGGGCAGAACAAATTTAAATCGCACGCCACACTCATACCAACGATAAATAAAGACACAAATTTACTGTGGAATGTTTCAATTAATGGAATCACCCGAGTAATTACGACTGCCCTTTTAATAGTTCTAATACTACTAGACTGTACACGCATGGCTTGGCTTAACCATCTGGTGTTAGGATAGCCGACCAGAAACTCTTAAGCTCCAGAAACCAAGGGGGTTTACATCGTTACCAGCTGGAGCTGTCCGCCAGTAGAACTAACAGAGGAGAAGGAAAATGCTAATCACAATACCATTTGTGTTATGACCCTCCCTACTAAATGACATCATCCTATTCACAAAGATCCGTTCTACACTCCTACAACAGCTACCTTTCCTTTCTCGGACATTTAGATCTTAATGATCGCCTTTCAGAGTGGAGGACTTCAACTTTAAAACCGTGTTTACAAGTCTATAAATGTACAGGGTCATATAACATGGCTTAGTCTTCACTCCAGTAAAGACAAAATTCGTGTTCTGTTAAAGATATTGTCGATATTTAACCTAAGCGCAACATCTCAACTACCTAGGCAGCTCCCTGCAGGGTAGCAAGCTTACCTTGCTTTATTCCACTATGGTCCAGAACAGTGGCGTGTGGTCAATTCTGGACAAAGGGAAGCAATGAGACTACAATTAAGGGGGTCTGATGGACGCTAGTTTAATTGGAAGCTTACATGCTTTTTTATATATAGTTAAAAGTATTATGGAGAAGAAAGAAAAGGGGGGGGGNGGGGGACCCAAACTTTGCATGGAATAAAACAAAATAATGGGTGATCTTAAAAATATTACTCAATCATTACATTTTATATATATATTTAAATAATTGTTGTAGTTCTGACTCTAATAAAAAGAAGAAGAAGAATATTTAATTTACGATTGTCTATGCTTTCTCTTGGGTTGTGGCCTGCAAATGAGTATGACCGATGGTCTGCCTTATAATAGCTTTGGATCTGGATTTATTCTACACGTCATTATCATTAGTAAATGGTAAAGCCACTTATATAATTTTCCGCCAACCCAACACGCCGATAATTACTATTACACGTTCATACAATTGAGTATTTAAACGTCAAAGTTTTCTTTATATTATATTATATTATATTATATTATATTATATTATATAGGTTGCCTGAAGATGGAGTGGGTCAAAAAACTATGCTTCGAAATATTACTTATACATTATGACGTATGACGCAGCAGCCCTCCTCTTCCACTGCTGCACTTGATGACTCACTCGTCATTCTACTGCTGGAAGCAGAGAAACAAACCGCGGCCCTTGGAGGATCAAACAGCCGTCAATATTCTGTAAAATGAAACTAATCTTACTGTAAATTGCTGATAAATACATTACTTTGTAATCGAATGACAATGATTGTATCAAAAATAATAAATATCGCTAAAAGCAACCCAAAAAATAAGATTTTAACAGGATTTAACGTATGACTATCCACTAATCACGATAGTAAACTCGTGCACTAGCGCTAATATTCGCCTAAGGAAGCGTTGCTTCCCTTGCTTCCATTCAATAAACGCCACTGGTCCAGTATTTAAGATTGAGTCACAGTGTAACCCAGCAAAGTAAGATTGTACATGTTGTCCAATGCTCAGTCTAGCGGTAATAAGTCTATGGCCACTACCGAACACGTCTGACTGTGTCGGTGGTTGTGCCGGCCATGGAGTGGCCCGGTAATCATCTTGTTCTGTTACGTGTCACGCACTTCCAGGAGCAAGGGAGCGATTAGGGTCCACGGACGTGTGTTAGCTTTATGAGGCTCATAAAACACACGTGATCGAGTCAACAAGTGAGGACATGTGTGAAGACTAGTAAGAAGGGTGGGGGTATGGGGGACTCTAAGTATATGTTCACTTAGAAGCCGGTCCTCTGGTTCGAGTCCCGGGTCAGTGTCTGACACTTACAATGGATTCACACGCTCGATGAAATAAAACAAGAGCAGAACTGAAATGTGGTCACGTGACTGGTTCTGAACCAATCAGTCAGCTTGCACGCGACCACAAAGCGAGATACAAGCAGGCAGCTGCGTCTACTGCCGTGAAATAGATCGTGGAAAGGTAAAGATGGTATGTGTTGTTTCTTGTTGATTTGTTTGCCCAACAACAACTGTTTTATTTTTAGTTCATCGCGATAGTAATTCAAAATATCTGTTTATCCACATTAAATTAAATTCATGTTGTGAGCTTGTGACGCTAATCATCTTGGACCAGCAGACGTGCTAATCGCGGCACCACTCGAGCAGCTCCTACTTTCAATGTTTGTCTAGCACGTGAAGGTATTTGTAGTCCTCCTCAGCTAATAAGATGGATACTGTCAGTGCTCTCTATATTATCCTCGTACTTGATGTGTATTGCGATGTTGGGGGGGACTGTAACGCCCTTGTTATTGTTCTATGTACACTGTAAACAGAACACTTGCCCCTGAGGTCAGCAGACAAAGTACCAAGCACATAAACACAACTTCACTAACATTCTCTCGCACTTGGGACAGTCCATTAATTGTTTGCAAGTCCAAGTTACCACCAGCTTGCTTTCCACGACTTAAAATTAGCCTCAATACACTTTATAAAACTTAATAAGCATCAACACACTTCATTAGGCATCAATACACCTAAATAGGCACCAATACCCCTCAATATACACCAATATACCTCAATATACACCAATATACCTCAATAGACACCAATACACCTCTATATATACCAATATACCTCAATAGACACCAATATACCTCTATAGGCACCAATATACCTCAAAATACATTAATATACCCCTATAAACACCAATACACCTCAATAGACACCAATACACCTCAATAGACACCAATACACCTCAATAGACACCAATACACCTCAACAGACACCAATATACCTAAAGAGACACCAATACGCCTCTATAGACACCGATATACCTCTATAGACAGCAATATACCTCAATATACACCAATACACTTCTATTGACACCACTATACCTCTATAGACCCCAATATATCTCAATAGACACCAATATGCCTCTATTGACACCACTATACCTCTATAGACACCAATATACCTCTATAGACACCAATATACCTCTATAGACACCAATATACCTCTATAGACACCAATATACCTCTATAGACACCAATATACCTCTATAGACACCAATATACCTCTATAGACACCAATATACCTCTATAGACACCAATATACCTCTATAGACACCAATATGCCTCTATTGACACCAATATACCTCTATAGACCTCGATAAACTTCAACGGTTTCTAAAACTATTTATAGCAAATTGTTTAGTTCGTACTAAGACTGTGCAAACCCAAGGTTTTCAATTTATAATCTTATCAAAACCTTTGCTCACTAATTCGAATACGAATCAAATATTAGCTTTAATTATATCTATATATTAATTGAGTCCAATAAAAAATAATTTCAATCAACCGTGTCCACATAAAGAATCAGTTAAAAATATTACGAGATGCTCAAATTTATAAGGTCAAGTCTAATAATGTAACTGTACTAATTAACTTTCTTTAAAACGATAAATTATTCAAACCATTGACTTTTAGATTCTAATTTTGACTCAAATTACATTGAATTAAACACTATGGCTTTCACTCCTGGATGTGAAATATTGAGCCCCTTGCGAATCTTTCAGAAATTAATACTCTAGATCTGGAAGCTTCTCCCCGGCTTCATTGTTCACTAATTGAATGTTCCGTGCGCCGTAGAAGCAGGCAATGAGTCTGTCACCAGATAGCAGCAGTGCGCCCGCTCGGCTATCTGCCCCTGCGGCTACCGTGACACGCAACACACACATAATTATAATGGTCATAGCTCCTGCATCTGCCATCTGGTGAACTTGAAGATAAGATTACAAGTCAGGGGTGTAGACTACCCCACACTCTGCAGGGGCAAAGCTTCTAACACATTACAATTACCTTGACTGAGTACACTATGGTCCTATATTATAAACTACTCCATAGTGAAACCAAGAAAAGTAGCAGTCTTACCTTGACTGATTACACTATGACTATATTATAGCCACACCATAGTGGAACCAAGCAAGGTAAGCTCACCAAGTCTCCCTCCTATGAAGACAGTTGGGCCTGCGAGGCGGCAGTCTCGACTTGTGTGTTGACTCCACTAAGTCATGTCTGCTTGTGTTGGCAATGTTCCAGCTCTCAAGTGGAGGTGAGGTGACCATTGTCTCCCCTATTGGCAGGCCGCAACACACGAGGTCACTGGCCGGCCAGTCATGTAGAGTCACGAGTCATATGTAGGGTTACCAGTCTACAGGGCTAGGGACAACGTGTTGTTCAGTATGTCCTCTTGTCCCTGACGTGTTGTCCAGTATGTCCTCTTGTCCCTGACGTGTTGTCCAGGTATGTCCTCTTGTC
>CABFWB010009663.1:0-12068 GCA_902151455.1 Timema bartmani
TGTATGTATGTATGTATGTATGTATGTATGTATGTATGTATGTATGTATGTATGTATGTATGTATGTATTTATATGTATGAATGTATTTATATGTATGTATGTATGTATGTATGTATGTATGTATGTATGTATGTATGTAATAAAATATTTTTGGGGACTTTCTATCTTCCTCTCCCCCAGTTAATGTTGGAACATTTTATGCTATTAAAAGTTATTTGTAGTGCTCCTCGTTTTGAGAATTTTTGAAAACTATACTCTTTTAACAGATATTGAAAATAGTGCTCCCTTCGATATTTTTTGAAATCTGGATACTCCTAGAGGTCTTTTAGAATAGTCTTCCTTCGGGAAATTTTTTGAAATTGTTGATGCTTCTAAAAGCTATTTTAAGAAGGGCTTGCCAGTTTTTTTTGTATATAAATTAGATTCCTTAGAATTTATTTGAAGTGGTTCTTACAAAATTTCTTGAAATTTTTAATTTCCTAGAAGTTAATTAGAGTGTTCTTAGCTTTTTTTTCTTTCAAAAATTAGATGCCTTTTCAAGCTATTTTAAGGTGTCGTCCACCAGCAAATTTTTAAAACTGGATGCCCTTGGAAGCTATTTGGAGTGGTCCTCATTTAGATTTTTTTTAATTAGACACATTTTTGAAAACTGAATGCTTTTAGAAGATATTTTGAGTAGTTCTAGCTTGGATTAAAAAAATAAATAGAATATGCATATAGAAGCTATTTACTTATTTATTTTAAAAATCTGATGTCTCTAGAAGCCATTTAGAGTGATATTTGCCTGGACATCTTTTGAAATTGAACGCCTAGAGAAATTATTAGGAGGGGTCCTTTTCTGACAAATTTTTGAAAAGTGAATGTCTCTCTAATTATTAGGAGGGGTCCTTCTCTGACAAATTTTTGAAGAGTGAATGCCTCTATAAGTTATTTGAAATTTGATACGTGGCCATATTTAAACTTCATATTAAAACGTAGAAAAATTGGGGAAGGGGTGTTTGAACCTCATAACTCCCTCCCTTTTCCCTACGCCCATGAACAGAATAATAGCTTTTAAACGCCAATATAAATTATCTAACATTACTTTAATATATGGAGACTGGAGAGCCATGTTTTAGTATCTAATACTTTACCTTTATCTGTTAAAATAGTATACCTATTGCTATTTTTAACACATTTGATAATTTAACGTTTACAAAAATCCTAGCACAATTTGAATTTGTGTAGACCAACAATCCAAGCTTAACTCTGGACCTAGAATGGAATGTACGTTTGAGTGCAGAAACGTCTTTTTTTTTTTAGACGACCTTGGATATTGTGAGTTGTGACCCCGTGGGGAAGTACGCCATCTAGTGGAATAGCAATAACAATGTGTTTTAAAGAGGACTGTTCTACTAATGGAAGAGCCTACCTTTGATATCCAATCATAAGCTTGATTTTGACGTCATTCATATCTGGGGATGAGTAGTTTTGAAAACAAGTGTTGTTGTGTTTTGATTTGGTGTAGTACAATATTTGGGCTGATTGGCTTTCAAAGATGGACTCGTTAAGGGAGCAAGTTATGATTAATCAGTTTGTCTTAGCTGCTGGTTGTGCAAGAGAACAGGCTAAACAATTACTTCAAGCAACACATTGGCAGTTTGAGGTAAGTATTTGGTAAATAAACGTGTGAAACTCTCACGAAAATGGCTGAAATGGGTAAGCCTAAAGTGGTTGTAAAATTGAGAACTTGTCCTGGTCAAGAACTTGAAGGTCAGGAATTGAATGCCACACTCTTTTCTATTTACTATGTGTTAGTTATAAGATGGCCACACAATCTCTTAATAATCTTATATTGCTGGGAAACCGGACATTTGTTTATATCTTGAAATCGGTAGTAGACCAATGCACCAGTATACACTGAAGATATAACTTCATTCACGTTTTTAGAATAAAAAATAAAAACTTTTAGGTTTAGTCCTCAAGACCTCTCTCTAAACGGACGTTTTTATATTTTTCAAACAGCTTAAAAGTTAGGCCTATGCTTTGATTTATAACAAGGGACTTCGGTGTGGGGTGACTTTGGATGTTGTAAAAACAGAATTTATATTGTGAATTGTAGGCCTACTTAAGTAAGCACTATTAGGGGGTGAATACATAAGCCCATAATATTTATTAGAACACAAGGAAACCTTACAAAAAGAATCATTGTCCATAGCCTATGTAATTAGATAGGTTAGATAAATTAACAAATATTTAAGTCTTTACTCAAGCAAGGGTTGAAAAATTGATTACAAACGAATTTGCTAATTTTAAAAGACGATGGCTACATTTTCCAAAAATATCTATTTAGTTATAGAAAAACTCTTAATTTTAACTTTCAGAGATTTTAAGTATTTAAAATATTTTTTTTTAAATAACACATCTATTTGTGAAGAAGATTAACCAAATTGTTTGAAATGTGTTGTCGCCATAATCTGAAAGTACACCTGTGGTAATATTAAAGGTTGTAAAACGGTTAGCTGCACCAGTCTAAGTGATGGCATTATTTTCTTACTATAGGCCTAGGTATTAACAAGCAATAAGTTTACCTTTTTCTTACAAAATAAATATAGCTATGTACTGTTACCATTACTGTAAATAATTCACTTTAAATTCTAGTAATCTGTTTTAATATGGTCTACCTCTATATATTTACAAAGGGAAGAGACATGTGTTCATACTAAATGCCTAAAATGTCCTAAAATGCGTTGTGTTGCCAACGTTCTAATGTATTTCCATGAAACTTTTTTTTTGTAGACCTGCACTCTAAATTTTACTTTATTTATCTACACAGTATTTACTTTTGTTCAAATTTTAAAAAAAGCTTATTTTTAGTAAACTTTTCCGCAAATATCCACATTTTTATTTATCCATATATTAATTTACCCTTTAACTCCTCCCAAAATTGTCGACAAACTGTGAGAAAACTGGGTAGTATGTATTTAAGACATATAGGCCTAGGGCTTTCATCTGACTACCCAAAAATATATTTGCGATTGGTAGTTTTTAGATGATCACACCCTGTTTGGAAGGGTGAGCTTGCCCAGGCCTTGGAGCATAAAAGCTACAGCATAACAACTATAAAACATATACTACACAATTATAGGGGACAAAACCTAAGAACCATACCTTTTACGACGTGTTGGTTTTAGTTTGTTTATGTTTGGACTTAGGTTTTATTGATATATCTTAATGTTGTAATTTAAATAAAATAATTTCAAATAAATATAATTTAAGTATCATAGAATTTGCTATTTCCTTGGTAGTATAATGATAGTATTACATTTTTTAAAGTGAAAACAGTAGTCCTATATGATTAGGTGCCGACTCGGCCCTTGACGTTCACTTGATAGTTGCATTAGCAATCACATGATCAAGTGCAGATCCGTCTGAATAGTTATGAAGTGTGCTAATGCACCCCTCACATGCCCTTGGGTCCAAGGGCGACAGCAAGTTACCCTTAACACTCCATCGATGCGGTGTTTGATCGGTAATTGTTTAATTTTTCATCTGCTAGAGAGAGAGAGCTCGTCTAGAGTAATGTGATCTTTGATCACGTGTATTAAATATACTGGTTGCTTGTAGGGTTGTAGAGTTGTATTGTGTTGTGTTGTATTGTGTTGTGTTGTGTTGTGTTGTGTTGGATAATTTGGCTAGTTTGTCATGTGCAGTGAAATTAAGTCGCCACAAATCTGTAAGTGGCCTACGCTAATTCGGGCTGATAGATGGCGTTTAAAATAATTTCTAAGATCATTGTTAGGAAGCAGCACTGCAGACTCAAGGCTGTGAAAAGGATATTTTGCCATTCAAATAGTCTGTTTCAGTCTTCGATCTCAAGTATGTGTTAAGTGTAAAGTCATTGAGTCTGCATCAAGTCAAGTGTACTTGACTATTCAGATACAACCAATATTTTAAGATTAAAACATTACCTACCTATAGTTTTTATTTTTTCAGGTCATAAATCTAAGGTACTGTAGACTACTTACTCTTAATATAGTAATATCTGCAAATCATAATTTAAAAAAATATATCAACTCAACTTTTTCTTAAATGTAATTATTGTCAGGGGAATGATGAACTTTAGGTTAAGTAAGCCTAACACTAAACCTAAAAAAATACCCTAAATTTAAGTACACCCTATAACTGGTAATGCATTGTTAAAGTAAATAAAATAACCAGAGCAATGATGCTCTCTGACTTAAAGACAGTTTTTGAACATTTATGTATCAAACATTTGCTAATGAATTAAGAAATAATAATATTTTTAAAATTCAATATTAACACACTATGGTCACATACAATCCAGTTTGTGTAGTAAAATACCAATATTTTATTACATTCTATAATTATATGTGGTAATAAGTGGTTGGGGACAAACGGGAGGGACATTTTAAAGTTTTTTTTTTATTAATGCAGATCTTTATTTTATTACAAATTTTGTTCATGAACTATATACATATCAAACTTTGAAAAAAAAGTAGGCCTAGTTATTGACCTAGAGAAACTTTTTTTTTTGTAATTAGTGAAATAGTTACCCAACATTTTTCCTTTCATGGAGAGTGACCCAAATGTTAGTCCTACTTTTCTTTCACACAATTTAACGTGTTTAAAAAAAAATTAATGTTGCATAGGGCCAAACACTAGACTGTAACATTTCATTGTAGGTGCCTACTATTTCACATTATTATTCAAATGGGCCCTAATTAGATCACTGTCCAATATAACTTGTGGTACAGCCATACTTTCGAACTGGTTGCTGTGTCAAAAATGTTACAACCAGAATTCAAAACCTAGTCTAGTTATTTACATAGAGCGACCCAAAGTCGCTCACGTTTGTGACCAGGTCACTGATGCCAGGCAATATGCATGAACTGTAATATGTAGTACCACCACCCTAATAAGTAAACAGGATTTTATTATTGAACATGTATTTAAAATGTTTATAAATAATACTACATTCAACTAGTTGGTGAGATTCATTGTTGTGAGGGTTGTAACTTTCAAGTTAATATAATATTACAAATTTGACAGAACAAGCAACAAAAGGTAACAGTATTGCCGGCTGCCTTAATTACTCAATTACAAATATCTACGACAAGATTCAAAAGTAAGAATATATGTCATTGGTTGCATATGCCGCAGAAACACTAAGTGAAACTAAACATATCCAACAACAGCTGGAGGTAATAGAAATGCGAGAATTGAGAAATTGCTAATAAATTGCTACAAGACAGAGAAAGAAATGAGAATCTTGTCAAATCAACCCCATAACTGAATCAATATCCTATTTCTATAAATAAATGTCTAGATAAATTTATTTTGGTAAAAGTTAAGTCAAGACTCTGAGTTTCTATTACTATAAATTCTTGACTTAGTGTACACTTTGTGTTGCACGATTTATTTTTTGAATGCCAATGTTCTTTGACCAACAATATCTCCACAACTATCCCGGGAGTATGTGGGGCCCAGATATAAACAGGGCCAATTTAGGGTGTCAGGAGCTAGTTTATTAGCTCTCACAGTAGCGAGAGGGACCTCCAAGCACACCTGATAATTGTTGCCAGAGTAAAGACATCTTGTTTGAAGTCTTTATTTAATCATATCCTGTTCATGTATTGTGTTGGGTTTTATCTACATGTTTATAATTAGTTTAGTATTTATTTAATCATCCACCCCATCATCATCCACAGCAAGGGCTAGAATATATTGGAATGCTATTTTTTTTTTTTTGATATATAAAAATGNAGCAAGGGCTAGAATATATTGGAATGCTATTTTTTTTTTTTTGATATATAAAAATGTAAATATTGGTTTATGTTATCAACTTTAAAACTAAGCCACCATTGAGCTTGTTATTATCGCACATTAATTATGCAGAGAGTTTCCTAAGTAGATATATACATTTCCTTCCTCTTTCCCTCCTTTTTTATGTTAAGGGGCCGGTCAACTCATACCGGTTCACCCATAAAAACATGGTATTACAAAATTAAAGATTGTGACAAAACCATTCTATGAATTTGAAATTGGTTTTCACCAATTAAAAGGGACTTATATTATCTAGAACGAAGACGCTATATAACTTTTACTAATCATACTAATTATATTACTATACAATGAAAACCATCAAATTTTCAGCCTCGCACTTCATTGAGTTAAGTATTCAAAATTGAATTTTAATATACAAAGTAGAACTATTTTTACCTCAATTTACTTAGATTAGAATTTTTATTTAGTGCTCTATTGTTTTTTATATTTCTTTTAAATGAATAACTACTTTAACAAGATTAATATAGATGTAAGTATTAATGTTGGAAAGAGAAGAAATCACAAGGCTAGATAGTATTTTTCTCCTTGTTCTAGCTATTTATTTATAATTTATTAGTTTAATACTAAGCTTTAAAAGCTTATTTATAAAATTAAAATTTGAAATAGTTTGTTAGTTGTAGTGTAACACTACTTGTAGGAATACCGAGAACTACTTGTACCGTTCAGCAATTTACAAGGGTCTTCCATTTACAGTGTTGCCACAATCGTTTTAGAAGTGACGAGACAAGCCATTTATTCCAACATTTGCTTGGAGTTAGAGTGGGAAAAATAAAAATAAACTCTTTGTAGAGACACGCCCAGCCAGGATTTGATGCTTGACCTCCCCATCACAGGCAAACCAAACCATACCCCAATTTGATTATAAATGAACATATCTGAGAGCCAGAAAACTTCCAATTTGTGTATGCTTTGGCCAGGATGAATTTCAATGAAAGACCAAACCAAATGACAAATGCATTGCTTTCTCTTTGTGACATCGTTAGGTAGTCTTCCCTATTAGCCCTCGTCAAGGCTATGTACAAGTTTAGACTCTATCCCCAGTCAATACAGAGGTGATTACTACCTGCGATAAAGGTTTCAGTGAATGATAACTTTGTTTTGTTTGATTGCTAACTCAGTCTCACTCTTTGGATCGATGAAGGGAAAGGGGTGGGCTCTAAAGTGCTGGTAGTTCTGGCAACACTGTGGGCTGACTGAGCCGGTTTCTTCTGACACCAACGGCCATTGAGCAGGCCCTTAAGAGTACTAATCTAACCTCTCTCAGAGGATCCGTGTCCCTCCCAATATTTTAAATGGGTGAAATAGTTTATGGCAAGGCTCAGCAACCTTTTTGATGCCCCAATCGACTTTGACATTTTTTATCAACCCTTTGTTCCCCCACTATACTTTTAATTATTTTCTTACTATACCTACAACTTGTTTCCTTAAATTCACTATTTTTTCCCCACAGTACTTATATCCTTGCTTTTGTAGAAAATAAATCAAATGTACACTCTGTTTACCCTTAAAGGTAGCAGTCCTTGACTGATTACACTATGACCCTATCTTACACACTCCACCATAGTGGAACCAAGGAAGGTAGCATTCTTACCTTGACGGATTACACAATGGACATAGCTTATAAGCTGTACTATAATGGAATAATGTAAGGTAAGCTTTCCTTTTCGTGATTATATAGTTTTCCTACACGATCAACTGAACATTGATACGAGATTGACTGGTTTATGGCAACCCACCTAAGACATAGAGGTTTTGTAAGGTACCCCCCCATTCCCCGTTTCTCCCATAGTACCACCCATAGTACCATCCCACAGTACCATCCCACTAGTCATGTTGGTAATAGATAGAAAGTTTTCTAAAGCTGAGGGAAAGTGGTTGCTTACAACCCACTCTCTTATATTTTACATATTTATTTAGCTCAGTAAAAATAGTATTCCTGTAAGAATTTAGTTAATTGATCTAATTTTAAATTTGCTAGTCTATGATCATTCATTTGTGGATTTTGGCTGGCTATTATAACAACACCTGATTTAGAGCTTAATATGCCTTTTAAAATGTTATTTTCAATCTTGATTTTATTTTACTATTAGAAACCACAAAACAATGGTTAAAATAAAATATAAAAATGACCAGAAATCATTGACAAATAAAGATTAAGAAATATGCATTTATTAAGGGATTAGTAACTACCTAAATTTAACCAGTTTACAGGTATTGAAAAAAAAAGTGACTGAAAAGGGTAAAAAAAGTTTAAATGGTTATATTTCTTCACCATCATTTAATAAACCAAAAATAAACTTTCTACGGAGTATTGGAAAGGATAATATTATATTTTCTAAGAGATTACAATTCATGAATAGCATCTGAAAAAAAATAGAAGGATGGAACATTAGAAATAATATAAAATCAGAAGAGGTATCTAAATGATACACTGAAAACTACTGGTACAAGTTCTTGAAAATAATTAATCTCAACTCGCCTTTGTGTCCTGTCATCTGAAATTATTTTGGTTGATATTATTAAATCCTGAAAAATAGTACACATTCTCACTTTTTTAAATTAACTTAATCTTAACAAAATTTCATAAGGGAACATTTAAGCCCAAAGGTGTGATAAGTAAACCAATTGGTTTCCCCATTAGAGGATATAATTAAAGTTAAAAATAATTATTCTAGGGTGTTTAACCAAAATACCTATCGGCTCTGGTTCCTTTTCAGGTTCTCCAAAAATTTTTTAAAAGGTTTTGGTTCTAGAAAAATAAAAGTTCCTGTTCTTTTTGATTCCTAATTAATTTAGGGAGGTTCTAATTCTGGTTCTTAAAGATTTATATTTACTAGTTTTAATACCATTAAAGTATTTAAAAATAGAACATGATATTAAATATAATTTTCAACAAAATGAGTAATTTATATGAGAATTAAAATAATTCAGGGGCTTGATGGTTGAAAAAATTATTTTGAGTCTGTTCATGATAGGTTTTTACCTGAATGATGGTTCATAAATCATATGTATAGGTTTTAGGTTGCCAACACTTGTAAAAGATCACTGTTTTGTTATCAATGCTAAGTGTTTTAATTGTATGTTATATTTTACATTAGGTGACCTGGTGGTCTAGGGGTAAGGTGTCGGACTTCTGTGCTAGGGGTCTGGAGTTCAATCCCCAGTCCCGGCAAAGATTTATCTGGTTGCCAAACCCTTCCTTCACCTCTGACAAGATGTGTATTAATCACAACTTGTGAATGTGTGGAATGCCAGGTCTCCACCGTGGTTTGGATTCCACGTTAAACTGTAGGTCCTCCATTTCATCTCACAATTACCCTACCATTGCACATTAACGTAAGCATGTGTAACCCGAATGGATAATAAGACGCGGTGCTAATAATAATAATAATATTTTACATTAAAAATAACATAAACTTAAGTTTTCTCACACTATTTCATTACTTTTAATAATTTCTTTATATCCAATCCAAACCAAAATTTTAAACATAATCAAAAGTACTTATTCTTAGTTTTAGAATGTTATTGATAGTGTGTAATATAGTGCATAAATTAATACCTTTTAATACAGGCATCATATGTACTTGTAAAAGAGAAAATACTTGTCACTTTCTTTTTATATATAATAAATTATTTTATGATTGGTTTATCGTATTTCAAATTATTTAACTTAATAAAATATTTTTATCCACTGCGTGGGTACACCATTGCAAAGAACTTGTTTCCGTCACGTTCAATCACATGGTTTAAATTCGTCTGTCGCCATTTTTAAGTTATGTTCGTTAGACCTTTTGTGAATGTGCTGTGAATATTAATTTTTTAAGTGGAATAAAACGATAAATAAGCTGTGTGTTCGACCTCAAATAAATATATATAATATTGGCCTAAATTACTGTGATTAACTATCACATTCTTACATTACCATATGTTTTCATTACAGCTATCCAAAGTGACAGATTTCAGCTGTTGGCGTAGAGATACATTAGGGACTATTTTTAGTAACTTTTGAGCTGTCATCCAAGTAAATTAAGGTCGTGAATGTACTTTATAATTCAGGGTGTGCCATTTGAACAGGAGATTGTTTTATTTTTGTTTGCCAGACCTTTAAAAAAAAGACCGCCTCTGTGGTCAGAGTTCAAGGTGCTGGATTCACTCTTCGGCGCTTCCAAATTTTATGTGAAGCAGTGGGTTTGAAATGGAGTTGTGATGAGACAAATGTGAAGCAACTTGAATGAAAAAGTAGTGGCTTATATTAACGGCATGAGGATTCATTGTATTGACCAGATGACGCCTTTTATTTTGTAGAATCTGGTACTAAATTATCTTGGCCAGCAGACGGTGGCCGCTCAATTGGTATGGCTCGATTGTGAGCTTACGCCATTGAGGTTTTTTTTAATAATTTTTGAAAATGATTTAATTTTATTTTCAAATAAATCTTATTTTACGCATATTTTCATTAGAAAATTAGATAAATAAATAAAATTATCAAATGCTGGTTTTATGCAGCCAAACCATTTAGTTACTATGCCGGGAACAAAAGTAAATAATGTGTACCTATCTGATCTTTAGTTTTGTCTAAAATATATAAATCCACTATAAAATATATTAATTATTTTTATCTAGGCCTATAAAACATTATTTTAGGATTCATAACAGATTATTAAAATAATGTTTCATCAATATTCTCAGTTTAATTTCAAACATTTATAATTTAAAATTTTAGTATTTTCTTGAAGTCCCTGATTTGTAGACCCACCAAAATAGGAAATGAGCTTTCAGGTAGAATATTTCACCTTAATGTGATTTACCTTAAGAACCACTCATTCTCTCTTTGTCATTCAAAGAAATTTCACAACAGATAATATTTATTTTGTCCCATCTATCAAACAATTCAAATACGTAATAAATTATTAATAAAACTATAAAAACACCTTTGAACTATACACAATGATCACATATTTTTGACTACATACTTATTACTTGATATTTGAAGGATGAGTGAAAACATTAATAATTTGCTGCCGCCCCTTCCCTCCAGCCTTTACTCTTCCACGCTAAATTATCATCCAACAACAACTTAAGTTAACACTTTTAAATAAATTTCCTCATATTTGGCTTAGTCTGCTTGTACAGCTGGGCAAGTCCTCATTTCTCAGTACTCCCCTTTCTTAGATATGTTTGCTGTTACTCAGGCTTTTAGCTTAAAGAGTAAAAAACCCTACACAGTGTGATAGTAATTATTTCTCAAGAATCTGAACTCATTAGCGCTTACTGCTAAGTGCTCATATATAATTCTTTAATCCCTTGGAAAAGAAATATATCCCACCCTCACAAAAACTGCTGGGAAAAGGGGGAATTTTATTTTCAAAATAAAATTGAGTTTCAGAAAGAATGCAATTTTATAAATTATATACTCTAAAAAATTAGAACCTTTAAGAACCTTTACCAACCTAAAAATATATATCGATTATGGTTTTTGATACCAAGCAATTTACTTTTTGGGTTCCTGTTCCTTAAAAAAAACTCTTAATTTCAGTTGTCGGTTTAACTCCCTGATTGATTCTCACCTGGATCCAAGTTTCAAATTTGAATACCTGTATGTAAGTTTTTTTATTTAGTCAAACATAACACACTAGAAAATGTTATAACATTGTTAACATAAATGTTTTCTAAGCCATCAATATAATTTATATTAATCGGTAAATGTATGAACCCTATAATGACATAGCCTAGTTCTCGATGTCACAAAAAGTATTGAAGGTATCTGAGAAAAGGTTTTGCGCTGTAGATTTTCACAAAATCATAAAACATTTGAATTGTCTCCAAGTTTTACTACAAACCCTGTGATTTGGACTGACAGGACAGTTGTTATGGTGATATTTTGACTGGTTATGATTAATAGTATGGATAGAGTGAAGATATCAAGAAAATGTGCTCACTTAAAATGTTGTGTTTATAATTAGCTATATTCTGTATGTGTTGGATATGTATAATCCACATAAATAGCTAATATTTTTAATAAGGGGAGACTGGCTTGGAAAATAAAACCACCTTATTTTATATCTCTAGCCAATTGTTCAGCTAATATTATATTAATCACTGATTTTTGTTCATATGACACTTTTAGAGAAAAATAAAGTTCTTCTCCCTCCATCACAACACTAACATACTCCCTCCTCCTCTTTACCTTCCTCTTCTCCCTCCATCACAACACTAACAT
>CABFWB010009664.1:0-12065 GCA_902151455.1 Timema bartmani
AGAATGTGAAAGTATAGATGGGGTACACAAAACTTTTTTTAACTAACAACTCCTCAAAATTAAACGCTCAAATGAAAACATAGCTTAACTTAAGGATCTATACTATGTAACTATTTGCTAAAATGAAAATTATATCTAATTGTTTGATTAAAATGAACATCAAAACCCACTATTTGGAAAAAATGAACAACAAATCTCATATTTAGATAGTCAAAATAGCTATTTTTAAACATTATTCAAGTTAATTTTATCTTTTTTGAGCTTATAGAACATACCAAAACATATTAAAAGATTATTTTTTCATGCGCGAAACAAAATGTAGACAATATTTTCACGAAATTAACAACTTAACCTTTTATGCTCAATATTATTGATTAAAATAAAACATTCCGATAAATAATATATGTTTCACCAGTTTATGCATCTAAATTTAGATGTGTTATGAACAGCATCTAATGAGAAAATCGTGATCTGTTCAGACCAACAAATAAAGATTGAGTTGTTATTTTTAAGCCAAAGAGATATCTTTTATTTATAGATTTACAGCCATGCAGCAAATAACGGTTTCCATGGTGACTAAACCAAGAATGAAAAACTGAAAATTCTCTGTGAAAATCGGGTTTTTGTGGAAATCTACTATTTTCCCGACATCCTGTTCTCCTAACCATTAAATTGAGTGGTCATTTGTCAAAATATCCTCGTAATTTCTATTACTGGAAACGGGCTTATCAAATTATATATAATAATGATACATATATATATATATATTTTAACTTTTCGTACACTAAAGGTAAAGTATTGCTACCGTAAAATAAATCTCATTTGAGATGTTGATGGATGTTGACGCTTCATGATCCCCCGAACCGTAAACCCTAAACCTTAACCCTAGAATTTAGAGTACTTTAATTAAGGGCGAAAAGAGAAAAATCAATTTTCTCAAAATTGGCACAAGCAATTTGGATTAAAATTCCTATCCAGGAGTTGATAAAGATTATGAATAAAATGGATATTTCATTTTCCCATGAAAATAACTTTTAGGGTAACTTACAGAAGTGGAAATTTCCATATTCCTACAACTATATTTTGAGATATAAAATAACTTATCATGACAAATTTGTAGTACCATTGAAAATAAAACAAAACTTTTATTTGAAATATATCTTTATAAAAACAATAGTTTCGGAGATATTGCCCAATATATTAATACAATTTTGTGATCCCTAGTTGTAACGCAATAATTCTCTGATACCATTTAGTAAGTAAATAAGGAAGTCTCTCAAAAATTTGATTTTCTTTTTCTTTTAGCCTCTTAGGGAAAATGCTTGTACAGAAATGATCTATCTTTTTCATTTTAGATTCAGTAGTGATTATTTACCTTTTTTATTGGTTTAAATTTATAATTGAGGGATTTAATAGCAATGTGATAGCCATTAGATGTTCAACCCTTAATAAAATGTCAGAAATAGCTGGGGTTTGCTAGTGTATATTATTTCGTCTCACATATTGTAATACAATTTACTCATAAAACAAGGTAATTAAAGAAAATGACTCCTAAAATAGTTTATATATATATATTATATTATAGTTTTAAACTATATTTGGTGGCGCCACTTCTAGAAACTGGCAGAAAATTATAATAAAATAAACCTCTAGGTCGACTGACTATGACAGTGGCGCGACGACTCCCAACACTCGAGACCACTGGGTGTGCTCGGGAACGTTCTCTGAACCATGCGATGTTAATAATAATGGCACTACCCTAACTACAACAATGTTGTGCTCAAAATCTCTACAAGAGCTTAAGAAAAATACACTGAACAATCGAAATTAAATTAATCACTGAATGAATAATTGGACTAATTTAAACTACAATGAAAATGTGTTATTGAAACTTTCATGGGTTCTTATTCTTTGTGGGTCATTGTTTCCCAATCCCAATCCTTCCTATGGACGACCGATTAAATACAATTCCAATCTTACAAATAAAATATATTTTATTACATCTATTTCTGTACAAAAATAATCAACTAAAAAAATACATAAATCTAAGAACATCTTTAAATTTAGGAGTTTAGAATATATAATACCAGAGTTAAGAAAATGCATGTAAATAGACCTATATAAAATTATTTAAATTTTTAATAAAACAGACAAAAAGAAAAAGAACAAAAAACTCAGTAGTGTTGACAAATATTAAATCATTAATTAATAGTTGTATTAATATTTTTACTTAAAATAATATATTAATTAATGTTTTAGAATAGCTGAAGTGTCTGAATGCTAATTGGGGTTCTAGAATAGATGAAGAGTCTGAATGTCTTAGGTTTTTCTGAGAGTTTTAAACAAATACAGGATTCTTGATGAGAAAGAGAGAGAAAAATAGTAAAACAATGTATAGTTGAAGATGTGGCTGCATCTCACCAATATGTCCGGGTTGAAACAGCATGAAAGTCTGAAATTGGTTTCTTCTTCTGGATTTCACCTACTCTACAATATCTGGATATCATTCATAAGGTTCTGCCTCTTCCCCAGACACTCAACTTTATATTTGTATACTTGATTGGCACTTTTAAACTGGATTTCCACTTCTAAAATAAATCTAATTGGGAGCCAAAAAGATTTGGTCCCATGTTTTAAGGGCGCCGAAAAAGAAGACTCTAATCTTCTTCAAATACTGTTCTAGGAATCAAATTCAAAACACGTTATTTTTTCCCCAAGTCCAAAGATAATATTCCTACCTCCTAAAAAAAGTGACATGGTTGGCCATTAACTAGGAATAAATATGATATAAAATGCAATTTAATCTAAAGATTGAAAATATTTAAAGAATAATATTAAAAATATTTTAAAAAGAATTAAAATGTTTACTTCCACCTGTCGGAATTGAAACACGCGCTAGTTTTAAAGGTAAATACATCACTTTATTTTCTTACTTCTCTTACGAGTGAAACCCGCTGGCCGATATTAACTTGTTTTACCAGTCCTGTGCATGCCTTGGAATAAAATCATGATCGACATTGAAAATAAACAAGGAAGAATCAACAAACTTCTTAGAAGGAAAACAAATGTGCTTAATAAAAAGTTAAGTGTTCTTCCATAGTACTAAACTAGTTTTTAAATTATTTTAAACTATGTTTGACGATCTTCCTTTCATTTTGTTGTGAGTAGACATAAATTATATTTGTTGTACACGATAAACTAGAGTGTTAATAACGCGGATGAACTTTGAAACACATTTTAACACACCAAAAATTAATTATAAATAATAATAAATTGTAAAGTATTTACAAATTAGAAAAATTTAACGAAATAAATGGTAGGGTGGCAAATAACCTTACAATATATCAAGTGTTTTGAGTAGTAACGAGCCGATGTACTGTACAACTCATTTAAACATGTAAAGCAATAGTAATCACCAGGGCAGTCTAATTCAACAAACTCAATTATATCAGGCCCATGTTGCAAGTCCCAACAACCTAATAAAATGAGATATTATATATTTGAGCCTTGGTAAATTAAAGAGAAAAGTAGTTTAAGACAATCATTTAAAGTGATGACATACATCCGTTTGATAAAGACCAAAAGGCCTATTTATTTTCAGAACAAAACCAGTAGGATTAATGTAAACAATGCAAACTAATATAACTGCGAACAATACGAGATAGGTGTTAGAAAAAGTTTAGACATATTCAATAAGATTAGGCTTCAGCCTTCAAAAAGCTTCATAACAATAAATCTTAACCAAATGCTGTACAGACAATTATTTACAAAAACAAAATATTTAAATTCCTCCACATCCAAATATAGGAGAACCTCTGCACCTAACTGCACGCTCTCTCACAATAGTAAAGAGTTTCCTCATCTACCATTTAGTAATTCCCGTTAGGTGGGCAAGTCCTAGTGTCCTAAAGTGACGAATAAATTGTGAACCTATTATGAAGATAAATAACTTCAAGCAAATCAATTATAAATATATATCGCCACAAATATTAATAAGCTAAACCATACCAAATTTACTAACCTTTAAACTAAAGGGCCATAAAGATTTATTCCCAGCCATTGTGTTATAAGCAGAGTACAAAAGGTGAACTATAAGAGTCAAACACCAAATGAGTTTGCAAAAAGAATAGCTACATTGATCATTAGCGAGACCACCGAATCCAGATTTTAGATCAACAAGAACATTAAGTCAGTGAAATAGTATAGATTTCAAAATTAAATTTAGTAAAAAATAAATAATCAAATGTGCCAGAAAATAATTTTAACTTATTCCTACATAATTTTAAAGAGTTCAGACCTTAAATATAATTTCTCTAAGAAATAATAAGAAAATAAGTATGCTGAAAATGGATAACAACTTACATTATTCTGAAGTAAGTCCCTACGACCTGACAAACATCAAAAAGTACATATCATTGAGAGCACTGGCTTATATGCTGATTAAACTAAACGGGGAAACACGGAGGGGAGAAAACAGATGGTAGCTGTCTTTATTATGTGTTCATCATTAACAAATCACCAACTTCTATCACCTTGTTACCTGTGCACTACGTCGTTAGTTCGTGGTTCGTGGTAGGGGGAAACGGTTGGGAGGAATAATCACTCTACTCCCATTAGTTCTTGCGTCTGCGCACAGTCCAGAGCTAGGAGAGAGTTCTAAAGCAGGGGTATTCAAAGAACAGCCGATACGGTCATAGCTCTATTATTTGGTTGTACGCCTGGCCATTATGAGACGGCCGAAGTTGACGTGCGTTGATTGGGCAAAATCTAGCCCGAACCAGCTATTTGAATGGGATAATCCCACGTAGCTTGCTAGGTGACGGGGATTGGTAGAGACATTGCTCTGTTGCCATGGTACAATCTAATTCTACAATATGTTATTCACCCCAAAATGAAGCCAAAAATTTCCAACAATGCTTAGGTAGTTTGAATTTTACTAATATAAATAAATGTGTTAAATTGTAATGTTAGCGCATTTTAAACCACTTTTAATCATATTTGCTGAGCTATAAGACTAGGATTTATGAAAAATAACTCTAGATCTATCCTTCTTGTGACATATACAGTAATTTTTTGATAGGCTAAAAAAAGGAAATTTTAAAATATTTGAGAACTAGCGGCTTTCCTCTTTACCTTGAGATAAAAAGTTTCTTAGTTTTACTTTCCTAATTTCATATTGACATAAGAAAGTGTGGTAGTAGGTGAAGTACTAAAGAGAGTGTAAGCTTGGACGGAATGATTAATATTTTCAAAAAGCGTCACTGACCTTTGTATTTTAGCCTGTGTGGCTAGGCAGCGTATTATACTTTCTTGCTGACCGAGGCGGCCACCTGAATACTGGTCGCAGCTGTCAAAAGTTCGAAATCTTCCCCTTACTCTGAATAAGTATACGATATTTAAATTAATCATATCTGTAACATTGTAACATGTTACATCATACTAACCCCCATATTAAGCTTCACGCAAAGGTTTTCCTTAGGAATCATACTACCCACTCCATATAAAACCTCAGTACTAATAAACTTCCTGCAATAGTAAGCTTCTCTATTGTTGTCCAAGGTAGGTTCAGTCTATATCGAGAACAATATTAAACAAGAATAAACTCCTCGAAATCACAAATTGTTCATGTACTTACACTGTGTTTCATCTGGCTAGAATAACCTTCAAGACTGGAGTACACACCTCGCGTCCTAAATCGAAGAGTGGGTAGAAGAACTAGCCTTGGTGCGCCCACAACTGAGGTTCCGAGCGGACAAGTCTAATCGATCCTTTCGGAAATAGCTGAGGACAACAACTAGCTGAAACTATCCTGCAGTCCAGCGGGGAGGACGAAACCAACCACCAACACATCGCATGATGTATGTACTTCACATACACCAGTCAAACATATCTCTATCACCACTGGAGTGAGTGTTCGAGACAGCCCGCCAATCCTAGTCTGATAAAGGACTACATGCTCGTCTGCATGTATCAAAAATGACCGATGGAAGCCACCGACCAATGTGAACATTCCCCCTTCCAACCCTAAGCGACTAGAAACACTATTTAAATCTTGCGGTTTTTAAACTCAGTGACCATTAATTATTCGACTCTATCAAGAGAAGTCATGTATTAAACATTTATTTTCAACGCCGTCTAGAGAAGTCCTGTCCTGGACTTGGACAATTTACAGGATGATGACGTATTGTGTTTATATTACCTAATCGGTGTTAATTTAATAGACTTGAATTGTGGCTGATTCAATTTTGAATTAATGTAATGTAATTTTTTGGAATAAGCCAAAATAAGCAACATAAATTATTTACTTAATGTTTTTTTATAACTAAATTTAATTATGAGACAGTTAATTCATTTTGCCACCACTTTAGCGTTAGTGTAAGTGAAGTCACGTAAATATTAGATTGCCACATTTATAAACTTATTTTTTTTTAGAAGTATTTAATCTAAACTGACTGAGTTTTGCAGACTAAGTAAATGTAAAATCCCTTTTTTTATAATGTTTTCTAATTTAATTGTTGTTTGAATTAACGTAAAGTTTAGCTAATTGATTGGCTTAGACTAAATAATTCTCCAAATTATTTAATTGAAATTACTTGTGGTTTAACTAATCGTTTTGTATGTCATATTGTTTATTAACAAGTAGAGATCTTGTAAACGAAGTTCTTTGTCGCCATTTAATAGTCCCGCGGGAGTTTGACTTAATGCCGGTAAGCCAAACCCTCGTGTTCATATAAATATATGTGTTATATTAAATTTAACTTTATCAGTAACTCTGTCTGTATTCAATGTAGTGAGGCAGACACTTTGGTAACCATTTCAAAGATGCCCACTAGGCTCTTTTTTAGTCAAATAAATATCTGTTTATATATTTTGAAAGTAATGATTTGCTCAAATAGTCAAACGTTTAAGGTTGTAATGTCAATATTCACTGTTGTGAAACTGACAGTGTAGTTTGGTCGAGTTGTTGTCTCTTCCAGACTGACCTAGTGGACTTAAAAATATGTTTCATGTTTGGAAACATTCGCATGATGAAACTGCGCTTTAATATTAATATGATTTTCAACATACCACCGATGGATTTTTGAGGCCATGTAAATTATTGTTTCAATTGTGGTTATCTTGAATAAAACATTCATATTGTTATATAATTGTTGCTAATGTCTTTCTTCTTCATATCTCATGTTAGCTTACCCCCATTCTCCTTTTAGTCTAGTGTGACCGTAGCTAAGAGGTAGTAGAGTTGGTGGTAACATTTCAATCATTACTATAGTGAAAACATACCAAAGCGGTTGATAGTCTTGATATCTGCACACACCTTATCCTTAAATTCGTGATATTATCTACTCCTATTAGTTTTTTGTTCAAAAGCTATATATAGACACACATAAAGTGTTGTTACATGTAATGCTGCTTTAGCGTAGAATACCTCATATCTTTAAATATATTAATCTCAGGTTTTGGTGGCCCGTCTGTTTTTATCACCGCCATTTTAATAGGTCAGGGTACTTGGACTTTCTGTGTGTATTAAAGTGTGGTAGTAAGCAAGCCCCTTATTGAGTTATGGAATGCAATATGAGAGACGATTTCGTCACGCAGGTTGTCTAGTGATCAGGGCGCACCAGTAGGCTTAAATGTTTTCTAGCACAATAAATAAGAATATATTAACGTTTTTAGAGATTAGATTCAAAATTAATTTTGTCGTTGTATCATGCTGTTTTGATTCACATTAAAATACATTTTACAAATAGTAATTTGAAGGATCATTCATTCTTTTATTTCACTTTTAGAATCCCAAGGCTAATTTAATCTTATACTATTAGAAGTGCTATGTAAAATTAAGTATTAAAGATTACTTAAAATACATTTTGTATAAAAAATTAGATAGTTTCAATAATTATAAAATTAACGAGTAATTTAATTGAGAATTTAGGATTAAGTTACCTTTATTATTTCAATTTACTAAATCATGATAGTAATAATATTAATTGTAAGTTTTTATGGGAGTGATGACTATCAAGTGCAAAAAAAGTTTCAGTATTGATATCTTTAGGTATTGTCCATATAGGTTAGTTATACCTTAGCCCATGTGATCTGTAGCTATTACGTTTGATCTTTAATAGCAACAACTATAAAATATTAACAATAATATAAAAAATATCAACGTTAATAACAAAAACACCGGTGACCGCACGGTCAAGAGTTTCACTCTTGTAATAGACTGAACTATCAGAGGTGGGGATATTTCTGTTTCAATCCCGGTCATGTGAAGTGAGAATGATTATCCTAATTGTTTAATCTCTCGTCCTTCATGCAAATTCGGAAATACTGCTTCTAAATTAAACCAACATATCTATAGCACCTTGTTGTAATTAGTTAAATTCATATAAACCAGACTGGTAGTAAGACATGTTGTTACAACCATTTCTACCACCCAGTTGCTTTGGGTAAAAGAGGTTTGAGGATATTTGAGTAAATAAAGTTATGTGAACTGATATTTAATTTATATATACAAACAGGTAAGGACAGAATGCCTTATTTAGTTTGTTTTGGTTAAATTTAATGAAATGTTTCTTAAGTTATGCTAAATTATCTTTATTTATTTCAAATTAGCTAAGATTTCGTTAAAATAGATGAGAAATAATTTTATTAGAAAATTTAAATTAATATTTATTCTAAGAAAATTATTTAATTAAAATAGCCTATTATATAATTACCTGTTTAAAAATGTTTGTATCCAATTGAAGCATGCAGGATATGATCTAATTTTGTATTAACATATAAGCCAACATTTATATTGTATTTAGATATGGTTTAGAAAGCACGCTATAATTTTGTATTAGTTTTGGATGCACGTACATTTTCTAATGACTTATATAGCCTATTTTAGGTCAATTAACGGTATTAATGCAGATCTAATATTAATAACTGTCAAAATAGCTTGGTTATGTTTCTCACTCAAAATTTCGTAAGGAAATTAATAAAAAATTATTAGGCTTACCTCACAAATCCTGTGGTGTTCTTTCTTTTGCCAAAGCGCCCGCTTTGGGTTGGATTCCCAAATGGTACTCCTTTGGAATCAGCTGGAAATCTTTTTAGTTTACAATTTTCTGTTGTGTGACTGCATTATACAGCACAACATATTTGTTACATTTTGCTAATTTTATCACTTGGTCACAAGGATTTATAGCTCACATTAGATTATATTAAGTTAGATATAAAATGATTCACGCATTAATCAACATAATACAATTTCAAAACTATTTTCTCGCACTATCACAGCACTAAAATGTGTGACATTTTGCTTCTGTAATATATTTAATGTAAATAAAAAAGTTAAATATAAAATGATTCAGGAAATTACTGAACATAATTAAACTGAAAAATAATCTTGCAAAAGTGAAAACGAGACTTTAAAATAACAGAGCCAAACTGAGACGAACTGAGATGAGCCGAAATGAGCCGATTCGCATACACCCTCAAAATGGTGGTTCATTGTTTTCGTTTTTATTTATTTTCTCTTGCCTGGTTGGATATTAGCACCTCCATAATGGAGAACAGCTAGCGAGTGCTTATCAAGGAATGTATCAAGGTTATTCTTGGTTTGGACAAGGCGCAAGCGTGTGAGCTAGGGAAATAAAATATTAAGTTCTTCTGACTGTCCCACTCACAAACATTTTAGTGCGCATGTGTCTGTCTGTATAATATCGCTTCATGAGTGGAAGTTGATGACCCCATCAAGAATAACATCATGTGTTCTCTACCCCTACCGACTTTCCCCACCTGAAGAAGGACTATTTAAAAGCCAGTGATTATTCTTGTAATTTACTCTTTGATGTTCAGCGAGTTGTAGGGACTTATTCGTGTTCTAATTCGTTTTCGGCCTATTTATTTATTTTATCAAAATTACTTATTTGGGTATAACTATTTAAGATTATGCGAGGGAAAGCACTTATTAGGTTTTGGCTCAGTGTTTTTTTTAATAATATACATTTTGGTCTGATTTGTATGCTCAATTTATGTCTGGGGCTGGTGAGGTATCGGACTTCTCATACATGTGTATACTTCACATGTAAGTAGCTCACGTTTGATGCATTCTTTATTTTTCTAAAATATATTTAATATTCCAGTATAAAGAGTAAGTCTGTATAGCACGTAACTTTATGATTAGCTTAAAATAGGTATAGATTTGCTAAATAACGTCTAGGATGATAATATTCTGTATAGCTCTCGTGGTAGGAGTAATACACCTTTTTAGATGGTAACATAATTAACTATGTCTGATATTGTGACTAGCCCACTTTAAAACTGCATAGGTGATCACGTGGTATAAGGTGTTCCTTTTGATATATACTGTATTTCCTGACTCTAGGAGATAGATGTTTTAATCCCAAGAGTTTGAGCTGGACATTATTTCTTCTAGATTATTATACAACTTCCCTCCATGGTTCACTTCAACTTAATTCTGTATTATTATACCTTAGCCATTATTGTTAGTGTTAAATGTGAGCAAATCCCGGGTATATGCTGTGTGAAAAACACTATTATAACTAATTGGTATCTATTGAAGTTCAGGAGAGAGCATCAATGTCTAAATGTATCTCATGATAAATATTGTATAGTTTTGTAGCAGTTAATGGCACACACTCTATTATAAGTTAGTTAGGTTTCCTTTCCATAACGTAGTAACAAATTAAAGTAAGATGGCTATTTGCAAAATATTTTACTTCCTTCTTAATCATCTTCATCATAATCATTAATGGTTTTCAGATTATGATGGAGTCAATTTAGTAAAATGCCTCTATCTTCCCTATCCTTCCACCAGTATTACTACTTTGATCCCTTCCATTCTTATCCTTTCACTTGGATACTTATTTTTATCAGGTTCTCTCATCTATTTCTTGCTCTCCCATATGATATTTTCCCTAAATACTTCATCCCCGTTATTTTCATTGGTATTCTCTCCCTTATAATTCTCAATACAAAATCTGCCATCTCTACTATATCATGTACTTTAAATTGCTATCCTGCTATAACATTATAATAAAAAACATTAATCCTTCATTAAGAGGAAATATTTTTTTTTTAAATGTATGTATAGAATTTTCTTTTAATATCTGATTTTACTCTATCACTACCTTTCATGTAGAGATAGTATTATGGTTGTCAAAAAATAGTAATATAGATTTTGATGAATTTTCACGTTTCATGACCAACCAAATGCGAAATGTAGTTTTTGCATTTCGGTCTGTCTGTCTGTACCTTGGAGTAGAGGCTAAGCTATTTTACCGCTCGGGCTAAAACTTGGTATCCTGGGTTTCATATGGTTGTGCCTAGGAGTTTTGGGAATTGAATATCTAACTCTAAAATTAAGGATAGTTTCCTTAAAGGTGAAAAGAGAAAAAATAGATTTTATCAAAATCGTCTATAACAGTTTTGATTAGATATAAATTCCAAGCATTGGCCAATATTACAAACAAAATGGCTACACTCCATTTTTCATTAAAATGACTTTAAGTGTTCATGACAAATGCTTAAATTAATTTTTTTTTATCATACCTCTGTAACTCTTTGAGAACTTAAATTGATTATAGTTAACAATATGTTGTTCTATCTATATTAAAAATCTTTTATTCTATCCATATATTTATAAAACAAATAATTTTCAAGGTATACCTAGATACATATTTTTTTAACTTCTCGAACACGGTAAGGTATTACGACCGTAAAAAAACAATCTAACACGAGTTGTTGAGAGATGTCGAAGTTTCATGTTCCCCGAACTCTAAAAAGTGTTTTTTTTTAATTCCGTCTATCTGTGGGTCTTTTTAACACTAAAATTAAGAGTAGTTTAATATAGGGCGAAAAGAGAAATAAATCAATTTTTTCAAAATCGGCTCAAACGGTTATGATTAAAATTTGTATCTAGGCATTGATTAATATTATTTGTTAAATATATATTTTCATTTTACCGTGAAAATGAATCTAGGGTACTTTACAGAAGCGGAAATTTCCATATCTCCGCAACTATTTGAGATAATAAATAACTTATCATTGCAAAACTGCAG
>CABFWB010009665.1:0-12044 GCA_902151455.1 Timema bartmani
AGTCATTGAGAAATTCGCAAAATCTAAAGAAAGAAGAATGGAGTTTTTATTTAAAGTAGCTTGAGGCGTTTAAGATTAAACTGTTAGGTGTTTTGTGAATAATGTTTTCATTTATTATGTGATTGTTTTATTCTAAGGTTTAATTATTTATGATTGCGCCAGCAAAGTAAAAGATTGTAATGATGTAGGTGTGTTCAATTATTTTTAATTTTTTCCAAATTAATGTTGATTTGTAATGTACTGTAAATAACAGCTCAAAATCTCAGTAATTGACTAAAAATTTGGTATATTTTTAGCTGTCAATATTTTTACCGTCAAAACTTCGTAATTGTATAATATGGATTTTTATTTTAAAAGTTGAATCCTATATTTGTTTCGAAGCTTCACACACCCCCGTACTGCTGTGAAATATTAGCCTAAGTAAAACGATATGTAAATATAAATAGGTACTATATATTAAAAGTGTATATACCATATTTTAGAATATTTGAATTGTGCACCACCTTTTTTTTTGTCACGAGCCACCACTGATTAATACTACTATTATAATACAAATGTGATATTAGAAGTGAAGTTAAAATTAAGAAATTAGTGAATATAGAGAAGCGAGTGGATGAACGAGGTGCTATGAGGCTTTACTTAAGCCATGGCTGAAAGCTAAGCGGTCCCTGCATGGGCGTCGATCCTGGTTCCCTGAGCTTGACTGACAGCCTCGACTGGTACTTGGTGAACCTGACGACTTAGCCCACGTGGCCCCGTGACAGGCAGCGTGACCTCCTAGCTTACGATCTCCCGTAATCAACCAAGCCCGAGGGCTTCAAACTCATATTTAAACCGGCGATCGGCCTGGTTTCTAGCTATGGCTTGCTGACACCTCCGTTTCGTGTCAGCGCTTCTAGTTTTCTTGTTTACTGATTTATCATAACTATCTTCACAGCACCTGTTGTTAGGTTACTTGCTATTTACAACACACGATGTTTATATAACACACTTTCCAAATGAGGCCGTTGGTGACAGGGAGCAATATTTTATTTATTTTGACCAAAAAAGGTGTTGCTATTAAAACTGCAATAACACTGACCTTTTCTCGCGTTCCCTACATCAACCCCCCATCTTAAGGGAACTCCCTAGGTAGTTCAGCTATTGCCAATCAGAGGTTGCTCTTAGGTTAAATATTGACAAAACCTTTAGAGTACACAAGTTTATTGTTTACTATGACAAACAAAGATCTTTGGCCCTATACATATACAGACTTGTAAACATAGTTTAAAAGTTGACATTTTCCCTCTGAAAAGTACAAAAATCCACATATTTTTGTTGATCATTAAGAGCTAAATGTCCGGGAAACGAAAGGTAACTGGTATAGGAGCGTGGAATGGATATTTGTGAATAGAAAGATGTAATTTAATAGGGAGGTCACAACACATTGTATTGTTATTTGTATTTTCCTCCTCCCCTGTTTGTTCTACTACTGTACCTTAACGCGCCTTCCCTTCCATCTTAAATATTCTGATTCCAAGCTTTAGCTGCGCCAGAGCTATTTTGGATCTAATCTTTAGGGTCCATTGTATATGATCATGCACCACGTATTAACACCCATTCGGGATATCTGCATATCTACACAATTGGGGATAAGGAGGTGGGAGGTAGAACTGCAGGATTTGCACAAGTATTAGCTCAGAGGGAGAGTGGGGTAAAACCAACCTCAGTACGGCCCAGCCGAGACTAAAACCTCCCACCCCTTACCTCCATTTCCAAGGTCACCGGAAAACTAGACAACACGATACTAGCGCCTTTAAAGATACTTTTCAAATAGGATTGTGAAAATTTAGGCTGTTGTGATAAAGCATCTGGTCGAGTAAATTTTATTTTTACAAAAGTATAATTCATTTAAAATTAAATCTTCCTGTATTTCGTTTAACAAACTGTCCCACGGTTAAATAATGTTTAAAAAAGAAAAGAAGAGAATATTTCTACAAATCAAACTAAAAGTTGAGCCAGCTTCCTTGATTACAAGAACATGTCAAGAAACTCGCCAAAATGTTTCTGTGCCAAATTAAAAATCTTTATCACATGAAATAATCTGTCATCGGTCTTTCAGTCTGTTCAAGAGTAATGTACAGTGACGCTCCTGGAGGGGGAAGGGGTGGAGAGGACGAGGTTTTGGCCCCTACATAATCGCAAATAATGTTAATATAGGCCTATATATATTTTTGAAAAATATTTTAAATTGTTTGATAAGGAACGTTTAAGAATATTTATAACTAAAATTCAATTTTTAGTGAAATTAAGTTGTACAAGTTGTATTAAATTAACGTGAAAAACATAATGTGCAGTATAATATAAATATATGCACAGTATTTGAATGATATTTGAAAGCGATTGATAATATTAATTACAAATTATAATACATTATAATTAGGATTGTCTTGAAGTTATAACAAACATCTAAAAAAATTCAGTAACATATTAAAATTGTAGATGTTTGAGTCAAATTAAACTTAAAACTATGTTTTTTTTAAAAAGGATGATGTGATCATGCAATTTCGTATGTCTGTATTATTTTGAAAAATGGACAGAACAAGATATTAAATTTTGAAAAAATATTAAAATAGAATTCCTTTCTTATCTGTATTTCGATGTTTTTTGGTTACTGCTGCAAGTGCTGCAACTTTAATTAATCAACATGCTTCGATGCTACGACGGTATCATCCTCAGGTCTGATGAAAAAAGAAGAAATTGGTATGTCTTTCACGTTAATTTAAAACAACTTGTAAAACTTAATTTCACTAAAAATTGAATTGTAGTTATAAATATATATTTTTGTAAATATTAAAACTATAATCACTGAAGGAGGTCGAAGGTATAGTACTAATTTTACAACCAACCCTACAGTTTGATATTCAAGAGGTTTACCATCATTAACAGTTAAAGTGCTCATAAAACTAGGTCTACCAATTGCAAAAATAAATTTCATAAATAATTAATTATTTTAGTTTATTTTTTTTGATAGCGAGTATTACTACTCGTTCGAATTATATGCCTATGTACTAATTACGCCAATGTACTAGGGATGAAGAAGGTTGAATTTAGAGGAAGCGTACCCGCATTTTTAAAACTGACCAAGACAATAATTTCAACCAGTGCAGCAGAAGAGAGTGCGTGGGGGGTCGGAAGGTAAAAAACACAACGCAGTGCCTTTCTTGGTCTTGATCCAGAGTTTATCCAGATGTTGAGATGGAGCCAGGTCTTGACACTCTAGCGGTAACGTCAGAGTCAAACCAGGAACCCCACCTTACACACACGCGCACACACATACACACACAAACACAGCTTTAGTGAAGGCACAACCTTTACGATGAACGAATGAAAAATGTGGTGGAAAGAATTTCGCCCCGAAAATAAAAACCTTTCTCGTTTCAGTTCCACGGAAAATGACAGGACAACAACACACGGATACATTCAAATAAACCGTCACCCACCTATTTTCTTCTCTCTTCACCATTTTTCAAAACTCACCGAACCTACCATATGTTCAGAAAGTTGAAACTTTGCCCAAATTTCATATACATTTTCTACCCCCCTCCCCCACCCTTCTCACTCCGCAAACCCAGCAGATGGGTTGCTTTGTAAAGGTGTATACGAACTGAAATTAATTCGATTTGTTTTTTCCTTCTGGTCTACGCAACATGACTTCGCTTGTCTATTTTCGGAAACTTTTGTGAATAAATCTAACGTAACGTGGTATGGCTGTCAACATTCCAAATTAATGTAGGTGTGTGTGTATTATATATTATACAGTATATATACAGGGTGTATCGTAGCATATGGGATCCACTTCAGCGTTGAACAGGTTCACAAATACAATGATAAAAGTTTATATAAATATGTGTTCCATTTGACCTTGTTCCCGAGCTATAGTCATATTTACACTCCAGTAATGTGGAACTGTGCACAGAATAGCCACCTTCGACCTGAGTTAAAGGCCTCATTCGTTGTGTCGTATAGTGAAGCACTCTTTCAAAAATACCAGGTGTTTATTGGATTATCAACCTCGGTGGACTAGGGGTAAAGTTCTCGCCTCATAACCCAACGTTTGTGGGTTCAAACCCAGCCGGAGTCAATGGGTATTTTGAGCGATAAAAATCCGTAGCACAACTTCCCTCGGAGGGTAATTAAGACCATCGGTCCCATGTCGATTGTGTTTTGTGAAAATACCTTTCCCGGAAAAAATTGTAGGACCGTTCGCTCTCGCTCAAAGAAATTCTCGTGTGCTGATATAACCCGTCTGTTCAGAAATTGCACGTTAAATATATCAAATAAATAAGTAAATAATAAAATAGTTTGTTGTATTCATTGGCAGCTTTCTTGTATACGTCGACGAAGTATCTCATTGCTGTCAATGGATGTTGAATAAACACTTGGCTATAATTCGGAAGCAAGTTCAAACGGGACACATATTTATATGAACTTATTTCATTCTTTTTGGGTATCCTGTCCACCGCTGAAGTGTGTCCCACGTGTTACGGTACATCCTGTATGTAGTGGATAAGTCACACGGTATATTAGTTTACCCCAATATTAATGCGTCGTCGTTAAACCCGATGTCGAATGTTAGCTCATTAGTGGTAAGGTTTTCCAACTAAAGCTCAACGATGACATTCAGTGATTGGGGCGTGACATTTTTTTATGATGTGAGTGAGTGGGGAGTAATGATTGGGAAAGGGGGACGCGGGGGAGGGGGTAGTAGCCAGTCTGAAGGTAGTTAAATCCAACCACGCCTAACAAACATTTCACGTTTGCCTCATCGTAAGCTACGAGAAAATTTCGTGCGAAAACAGCTCATTAAAAAGTGTAATCCTAATCCCGATAAAGTATTTGCTAGTGATGGAATCCTGGAACCCTAGAATCCTTGAGGATATTCGATAAAATAAAGGTTTCAAGATTTTTTTAAATATATTATTTTCTTTTTAAAGATCTTTGTTTGTAATTTGTTTTAGAGCTCTAATACTGATCATTGATGTTTCAGCCCCAATATAATTATAGGATGAAATTAATAACCAGACCCCAGACCTTTAATTTAACACTTAGTTGAATGTTATAGTGAAATAATTTTACTAGCAAACAGATGTTAATATTTAGTTACTATTTCTATTTTCAGGCTATATTCTTATTTCTTCTTGTGTTAATAAATTTTTACATGATTCTTATTCGTAAAATAGTGGATATTTTAACACCGTGTCTTATCACCGGTCTATATGATAATTACTCTAATAGGGTAGGGATGAGGAAGGAACAATTTTAGAGATAATCTACCGGTATTTGCATGGAAGGAGAGCGAGAAACCCTTTAGGAAATACCAACCTCAGTGGACACGACCGGGATTCAAAACCCGATTTCCCCGTCTTTGGCAGTCTAGTTTATTGTGATATTGACACCTTAGATCATGCGACCACTGAAGCAGTAATTTTATTTTACAGTAATTAACCAGGACTTTAGCAATTTGGAGGGAATTAACAATCGGTTCAGTGGTATAGTATATGATACGACTCGCCTTATGCCTAGAGATAGGGTAAATTCGCTTTTGCGAAAAACGCGAAAAGAAAAAATGTCGAAAATAGGGTATTTACAAGTTTTCTTTGCGTTTCATGGCATTTGAAAGTGTTAAAAGCGATTTTTATTTCGCGAATTAACGCGAAAAACGTGATTTTGAGATTATCTTAGCTAAATTATTCTATTTAGCGAAATTGACGCGAATTCCCTGAAAATGCTGAGAATTTCTATAAAACAATGTTTTTCAGTGGAAATAAGTGATTAAAAATCATTGAGTTTCACTCGTCTGTGTGCTTCAGCTCGGGTTTTACTTGCATCCTGTGCCTTCCACAACCCATCCGGCTAATCGACAAATTCCGTTAGTCGTTGTTTTTACCATAAATCCTTTGTATAGACCCTAAAAACATTGACGAAAGACATTTTTACCTATTTTGATATAAAATGCTAAATTTCCAATAATTAATGCTAAAAAAATTGAAAATTAATGCTATTTTACCCTATCTTTACTTATGCCTTTCACGGTCCGAGAAACTCTGACTTAAGGGATAGAATACCCGTGAGGAGATAAAATCACGTGTGTCAAATCTCTGAGAGTACACACACGAGTGTAGTACTCCCTCCTGACACGACACGTGCGAAATCAACAAGGAGGGATCAGGGGGAAAGACGCTACGACTTGTCAACGATCGACGGCAGTGAAGTTTGCAAAGGGCGAGCGTGAGATGATCAATGTTGGATCTGTATAACATCCCTGATGACTCAATGGTGCGTCTCGGTAAGAAACACGAAACAGAGATAAATAGAAAAGCTGGAGAAATGTGTGGAAAGATGATGGTAGGAAAAAGGGGGAGATGACGCAACCCATTTCACTCTCAAAAACACCCCTTCTCCCTCCAATCACCACCACTTTCCCATCCTCGGGGCGGTAATTAAACTCGCGGGAGATAGTTTAAATCCCCTTTACCCCCCCCCCCAACTATGGGCTGTAAGGGGAGGAGGAGGAGGGTAAAAAATAGGAAGGGAGGTTTTTGACGTTCTCATCAGGAGGACTCTTGCTGCTTACATCCCAAGAGACGGAATTGGAAATTCGGAAAATCAAGAACAATCTTCTAACCCCCTCTCTCCCTCCACTCCCTCTTTATTTATATATATATATCACTATTCATCAACCCTTCCACCATCTTCCTATATCCTTCATTTTCCTCTACTTCTCTCTTCGTGTTCAGCAAATGAACTTTAGGAAGCAATCCATGTAGAGATAATGCCAAGGTTCTTCTAGGAAGGGTGCGTGGATGAATATTTCGAATGAAAGAACACGTACGATGGGTGGAGAGGTACAGGGGGGATATTGTAAGGGGAGAGAGGGGGATGTCGTGTCATGGTGTGTGTGTGTGTGTGTGTGTTTTACGCACAACTTCTATGTGCGCAAAGGAGGTGGGTTTTTTCCCCACCCCTCCTTCTTATTTCCCCCGTTTACCGTTACGGGTTAAATGGTTTGGGCAACGACGCTTTGCATGCTAATAGCTCGGGAGTTGGATTATTCTTTTTTGACTGTGACTCAGGCGACAGACGTTAGACCTTGTGCGTGCATCAAGTGTGTGTATGTGTGTGTGTGTGTGTGAGAGAGAGAGAGAGAAAAATAGTAGAAACAGCTACGGGTCTTGCCAAAAAAAAAATCGAGTCAGCGGGAGTTTGTTACCACGAAGAAAAATATTTTTAGAATGTTTTATTTTTACTACCCTGGCAGATATATGGATGTTTTCTCCTTCATTTTGAAATAAATGATCCCAAATATCCAAATCTTTGTTCCCAGGGCTGTTTTTTTTTAAGGTTCGGCAGATATATATTAGGTACTTTTGGTTAAACGATTTATAGCTTCGCGTATTATTATGAGTCTCTAGGCCTATTTGTAGAACGTATCTAATAGTTTTGTTAATTTATGTGTCGCACCATTAATTTACATTTCGCCGCTAGGCGCACAACAGCCCAATGAATATATTTATTTAATGAATAAATTAAACGGGTGAAGAGGAGATGTGAATAACAAGCTTAAGGAAGGATTATTTCAGCGATGAAATAAATAATTCAAACAAAATAAATGTACCAGCGAGTGACATACAAACATTATTATTGCAGTTAACGATCTGACCTACTTATTGAGTATATCTGAGTACAATGCAGCAATAGACCAAGCTAGGCCGGGTTATATGTTCATGCATAACGCACAACGCATAGTAAATAGTTCATAGCGTACATTGCACAATTCATAAGAAAAATACATGGGTTTATAATAAAACGTAGTTTCTTAAAGTCTTAATCAAATCGATTGTATTTTATTCATAGGAAATTGCATAACCTTGTTTCATTACTAGACAATGACTTTAAAAATACTTTAATAAACAGGTCACTCGAAAAAACACGTTAGTTAAACTGTTTTTTATTTGGACTTGAATTTAACCTAATCGGTACTAAATCAAATTTTATTTTTGTTTCGGATTTTTTTAAGGCACCGTGACTTACTACCCGTCCGGGTTATACGCCTATGTATTAATTACGCTAATGGATTAGGGAGGCTATATTTATATGAAGTGTAACTTCATTTGCGTGGAAGTAGAGTGGAAAACAATTTTGTAAAAACCACCCTCAGTACACCCGACCGAGATTCGAGCGCCAATCTTCCAGTCACCAGCAGTCTAGTCTATTGCGAGAGTAGCGTGCCTGACAACGCGGCCACCTAAGTGAGTAAGATACTAATTAAAGCTAATTGTAATAGGCACGCGGGTTAAATTCCCGTGCCCTGGTGTCATTTTTCAACTAATTTAAATTAATTAATATACTTAGCTATTTGTCTTGAGTTATTTTGCTTATTAAGTTTTATTTAAATAGAGATAACGTTTATACTTTAATTAAGTTAAGTTTACTTGTCCGAATTTTAACTTCATTAACTTGTTTATATCATTAGTTATAATTGATTTCTTAGGTAATTATTCTTAGATGTTGTATTATTGTGTATTTTTCAGTGTGGACTTATTTTAGGTCTTATGACTGCTGGTCAGAACTATTACAAAGAAAATTGAAATTGAAATTAAAATTAAAATTAAAATTGAGGCCTGTTGAGAAATCACAAAATACAATTAATCCCCGCACTCACAGACATTTCGTCGAACAAGTAGGCCAATTTTCATAGAAAGTAACTTATCTTATAGCTATAAAAGCTACTAGATCTACTCTCACGTAATCATACGTCAAGTCGTGTTAGCTGCAGCATAGATAGTACCGATGCCTATAAAACAACACTAATAATTCTGTATAGTGAAAAGGTTGAGGTATTTAACGCGCACTTTCTGAACCGACTGATTATATCAGCACACGAGAATTTCTTTGAGCGAGAGCGAAAGGGCCCATGAATTTTGCCGGGAAAGGTATTTTAACACAAATTTCAGGGTTATTTTACATTCCACACTCGACATTGAACCAACGGCTTTTCTGCCCCCCCAATTGAAGCTCTGCTACGTATTTTTAATCTCTCAATAAAAATCTGTCGACCCCAGCTGGGTTTGAACACACGAACATTGGGTCCTGAGGTGAGCACTTTATCCCAAGACCACCGAAATCAACTAAAATATTATTAATGTTGACTGCAAAAAAAATTTTACTAGAGTTTTTTCCTATTATTATTATTACTATTAGTACCGCGTCTTATTACTCGTTCGGGTTATACGCACTTACGCTCGTGTGCAATGGTAGGGTGATTGTGAGATGAAATGAAGGACCTACAGTTTAACTTGGAATCCGAACCACAGTAGAGGCCTGGCATTTCACACATTCACAAGTTGTGATTAATACACGTCTTGTCAGAGGTTTGTTCCTACTAGAATTTACTGTACTGTTTTGTTTTTTCTTAAACGTATCTTATTCGGTCGCCTATGTTTGAAGACTTTCAGCCACTCTGTGGCGACAGAGCTTTATCCAGGTTACACCTAAGCAGGTTGTCTACACTTCATACCCACCATCAGATGACGTCATGATAGTTATTATGAAGGTGTGGAGCCAGAAGTGATCTTAAACCTAACTTGAGCCTAATTAACCAAACCCTGGTGACGTTTGGGATGGTTCCCTTTTCGAGGGAGATACCCATGGTACCAGCCGGGAATCTAGCCCAGGACCCCTAGGTTGATAACCGGGTGCACTGACCACTATACTACGGACCCGGTGTACTGTAGAAGTGTAGATACCCTGTGGATATAGAAACCTCCCCCTCCCCCCATCCCAAACATCAACTAATCCCTCTCCATCTATCCGCAGTAAACTTGAGTCACGAACTAGCTTCTCCATCAATAGCCCTCTTCTAAGTTGTTGCAAGCTCTCCCTCAGGATTCCGTTAGGGATGGTAAGGGGGAAGGGAGGATTTCTAGAGCTTCTCAAAGGAAAAAGGGGGACTTGAGTTCATACCTCTGCAGGCACTAGAAGGAAACAGTTTCCGGTCGTTAGGGCCGGGTGATGCCGGCCGAAATAATTAGTCTTCCCACCCTCTCGACTCGATTGGTCCTCGACGCAATGTCAAGTGGACGGGTGTAAGGCGAGAGATGGGAGGGGGGGTCGGATAGCGCTCATGATTCCACGTGGTAATACTCGAGGAGCTATAGTTTTGATGATCGACATTATCATTTCCTGTTATAGTACGACTATTGAGAGAATGTTAAACCTACCTTTTAAAAGTGGGAGTGTGAAAAACGTGAGTTAAGATCAGCGTTTTTAGCGCAAAACTTTTTTTTTTTGCCAGAATAAGTCGAATATTTCTACATTATAAACATAGAGTTTAATTTTCTTCATATGGTGATATCAACAGTTGTTGAATATCTATCATGAGAGTAGCAGCATTAGATGATAACTTTCTCTCTTAGTTTAAAAGTTAAAGTTTATCATTAAATTCTAGGACACCCTTGACAGTTATTCAACAAATGTTGGTATCAACATGTGAAGAAAATTAAACTCTTTGTTTACTTTTGCCCTTAACTCGCATCCCCTGCATCCCCACCTTAAAGAAAAACAGTAGGTCTGTATATGAACATGGATGGGCTAAACGTTAGACTCGTCTAGTAATCTTATAGGGTCTTTAGGTGATGGAAAGGTCTAAGCTCAAATCTTGGCTAGGTGTATTGAGTACTTTTTTTCCTTCTAAATTGTTTCTCCTTATCTTTATTTAAGCAAATTCGAGAAAACATTTCCTCTAAACCATACCTTCCTCATCCCTGCCACATTAGTATAAATATTGAGGATATTACAGACGGGTTATAATTATACGTGGCGCAAAAAAAAACTACTATAAATACATTAATTAACTCAGTCTTTCATAGCCTCAACACTTGTCTATCTTTATTCTAGTGAAGAGTAATGAAATATTCTAGCTCTAGGATACTTTTTTTAACTCTGAAGTTTAATATTTTAAGCCAGAGTGTGTAGTATAGATAATTATATTTTAAATTTATTTATCAACTTTGCATAAAGATTGATATTTAATAAAGAGGACTTCTTTAGGAAAAACTCAAACCATCATATTACATTTTTGTTTAAAATTACCGGTACGTTCGGAGTAATTTTTTTTAATGTAATTAATTAACGAGAAACATAATATCACAATAGACCAAACATCTCGAAGGAAGTTTAAGATGACACACACACACACACACACACACACACACACACGGAAACACGAAACCCAAACTCTCCTTAAACCCTTTCTCTCTCTTCATAATTTTTTTCAAAGCGGATCGTTGACGATTTTAATTAAAATTCATGAAGGGAGAAAGACAAGTGAAGAAAGAAGATTACTTACTAGAGAATGTGACACTTGTCTCGTAAATAGAACCGGCGTCTCCTCTTCTTCTTTAAAAAAAAAATTCCCACCCTTTTCTCTATTTCCCCTTCCTTCTAGGAAATGAATCCTCTAGTTTTGTTTCTTCCTTTATATGTTTGTCTTGTTCGTCGATTCTGCGTTTCTTCATCCGTCCCCGGGAGTAGCTTGAGGATGGATCCGGACAGTTTCTCATCAACATTAGGGAAAGGGGAGGTAACGGGCGTATCTCGCTATCCTTGGGGGAGGGAGGGAGCCAAGTCCTAACCATATCCCCCTCCCAACCCTCTCGAAACCTTGAAGGGTTGAGATCACGTTTGGATCCATGTCGATATCGTTGTTAGCCAGGGATAGGAGGTTGGAAAGGGGGGGGTGGGGGTTGTACTCATGTTGTATGGGGCGGGCGCTTATTTAGAGAAAGTAGTGGTTATCCCACGCTACATGGGATGAATAGGTGTTTCACTTTCGATAAATAGGTGTTTCACTTTCGACGAAGAATATTTGTTTTCCCTTTCGATGAATAGGTGCTATTACTTTCGACGAAGAATATTTGTTTACCCTTTCGATGAATAGGTGCTATTACTTTCGACGAAGAATATTTGTTTTCCCTTTCGATGAATAGGTGCTATTACTTTCG
>CABFWB010009666.1:0-12036 GCA_902151455.1 Timema bartmani
GGATTAAGCACGGGATAAGTGTGTTTAAAGTTGTTTAATTTTCCTAATTACGTTTGATTAACCATCAAATTACTTAAAGTAAAATAAAATAAAAAATAGAGTTGTGAAAAACGTACACGTTAACTTTGATTCAAAGAAGTCATTAACACATCATGTTAGATAGAAGGTTTTTATTTTAGTAATAAATGTAATTACTAAATAACTACTCCAGTATTAGTTCATTTTGAGCACACACATTTGAAAGTGCCTGTCAAATACTGTCACTAAACCACCGCAAGAAAGTACCAATTTTTGGAATCCTCTTAATTAGCGTGAACATCTTGCCGATTAAAAAATGTTATGTGTGAAATATTATTGAAAGATGTTGATATATTATGTAGAGTATGACGTCACTTTACCGTCATTGCACGCTCTTGAACTCTGGGCCCGCCACGTGGGGCGCTAGAGGGCAGGTCTTGTGGCCATGCTCTCTGGCTTCCACGTTGGTGGGACCACAGTTCAACTCTCATTCACTTTTACCCACTCACTTTACTAATTTATTTTGGGTAAGTCAAATATGATAGTGCTTGCTTGCACATCAAACGAAACAGTTGTATCAGACATTTTTCTTTATAGATCAGTTGTAATTGTAACATTACACGAATTTGTAAATCTTAAATGTTTAGCAAAGCCTTTCAGCTATTAAAAATTAATAAACGTTCAATAATCTGGCATTGGACATTGTTCTTTATTTGGATAACCTGTGGTTATAACCAAATACAAGAAACTTTTTTTTTTAAACCTTCTTCTTGTTTGTTTGTTTGTTGTTCAATAGATCTTTTTAACCACTTAGTTATTTAAAGCGTGCTGATTTTGGTTATAACCACAGGTGATCCAAATAAATAAATACAATTATTATTATTAATATCCGCTTCGGTGGCAGTAGGGTCTAACGCGCTACTCTCGCAGCGGACTAGAGTGCCGATGACGGGTAGACCGAGGTTTGAATCTCGGTCAGATGTTTTGAAGGGGGTTTTTCCAAAATGGATTTCCACTCTCCATACACGCCAATTCAGGTAAACTTCTTTAAAAAAATAGCCTTATTAATCTCTAATACATTAGTGTAATTAGTACATAGGCGTACTACCTGAATGAGTATTAAGACGCGGTGCTAAAAAAAATATAACATTTTTTTATCACACCTGTTTAGGTAATACGCATATATGATAATTACTATAATGGAGTGGGGATGAGTGAGGAAACATTTTAATGGTAATCTACCAGCATTTGCTTGGAAGGAAAGTGGAAAACCATTTAGGAAAAACCGCCCTCACTAGACCCGACCGGGATTCGAAACCCAACCATTATAGGATATCACTAGATTATTAGTGTTATTTATAAAGATAGTATGCTGAAATATCTCGAATTTTATGGTGCTTGAGAGATCTGAGACTCATATAAATTTCAAAAATAGTATCTAGAATCAATTGGTGATCAATTGGTGAAAGGAGACTTGTTTAGATGGTCCAATTATGAAATCACATAAAAAAAAGGACGAAATTGTATCAATATAATTAGTTTACTCTAAAGGTGTCTGCTTTGTTTTTTATGACCTAATATACATGAAAAACAAAATGCCATTAGAAAGTGGTATAAATACTTAGACATTTCTTTTTTAAAATTCAATTTAAAACATTTTCACATTGACTAAAATTGTATATTTTTAAAAAATATTTAAGAATTAGAATTTTGATTCGAGATCCGAAAGAAAATTTAAGAATAGTCTTCGAGAAATTTAAGACTCGACCCATCTCTAGACATATTTCACAGGTATTGATTATGTCTATCAAAAGTTGCAGCTTCAGAGCACATGTGTTGATGTATAAATACGTCATAGTCGATCTAATAGCTTTTTTTTATAGCTCTAAGATATGTCCATTTGTAACCAAAAAAATTGGCTTAGTCAAATTCTCAAAACTACTTTTATTGTATCAAAAAAAATGCAAAGAATCAATGCTGATCTGGATTTCATAGATTGGTTTTATGTTTTCTACCTTGAAAAAAAGTAATGTTAATTATATTATTCAAACGCCAGTTTTTTCCCTCCCCCCTTACCCCCCCTTACACAGATTCGAATGCGTATTTAAATCTTTCAGCGTGAGAATTCCCAAGGAACGTTAAACCGTTGAGAAGAATAATTAAAGAGGGAAGTAAAAAAAAATATTGTGGGACCCCAGAGGAATAATTAGGGCGTATCTGCATCAACCCCGGCGATACCACCAATGAAGAAGATGTCAGAACACGGTACAAGAAACAGCGAGACTTTCCACGACCTGTACGTACCCCCTCGCCATGATACGATTCCCGTCAAACAACTGCTCATGCGCGGTAGCGTATGCATGACTGCCCTTGAACTTGCTATACTGTAATTTATCGGCTGTTAAATTTCACAACAAAATAAAAAAACACGAAATAATCACTGGACAAAAAAAATAAATATATATATATATTTGGTTCGTCAAGGTCCGACGCTTGTTAAAATGGAAGCAGGACTGATTTTTATGACCCTACACATGGGTTGGTGTGATCTTAAAACATCCTGAACTACCTGTGTTTTTTTTATTACTAGCCTCTTTGATTTTTTTTTTCACCATGCTTAATTTCACGATTCACTTAAAGTCATTGGAGCGATATATTTTTTTTATTTTCCTACGTCTTACTACCAATCCGAGCTATACGCGTTGTAATTATACTAATAAGGTAGGAATATCGTAGGAAGTGTACCCACAATTTTCAGAATAATTTAGAGAAAAAAACTTAATATGACTAGCCGATATTCGAACCCTGACCTCACTATCGGCAACCTAGACTAGTTGAATCATCCATTCAGTCATTGTGCCCACCGGTGCTGGTATATAAACATAGTTAATTAAAGTCAGTTGACCTAAAGTCATTTGGTCTAACGTGATTTAGCCTAAAGGTAAATTGGTCTAAAAGTGAGTTACCTAAAGTCATTTGGTCTAGAGTCTTTTGGCCTTAAAGTAACTAGGCCTTAGGTCATTTGGCCTAAAGTAATTTGGCCTAGGTCAGTTGGCCTAAAAGTCAGGTGGCTAAAGTAACTTGGCCTAAAATCATTCAGTCTAAAGTCTTTTGGCCCTAAAGAACTTGGCTTAGAAGTAACTTGGCCTAAGTCAGTTGGCTAAAGTAAATTGGCCTAAAGTTAGCTGGCCTAAATTCATTTGGCCTGAAGGCCAACTAACGTGTACCTGTTTCTTCCTCAATACTTCAATAAATAACACCAATAGCCCATGTCATAGTCACATGGTCTAAAAGGCGTCACTCCGCTAATGGATTGGATTGCCTTAGAAGAAGGGATCGGGGTTTGAAACTAGGTCAGGTGTGTTAAGGGTGGCTTTCCCCAGATGGATTTTCACTTTATCTAAGCGCGAATGTGGGTGTATTTAATCTAAATTCATACCTTCCTCACACATAAGATATTAGTTAATATTTGTATAGCCCAAACGGGTAATGAGACACGTTGATAAAAAATATATTTATTTGTGGGGACTTCAACGCGCGAGTACGGGAGAAACTTTATCGGGAATACACAAAGATCGGTGGGCTGACACGTGATTTGAACACGACAAGGTTTATTTGTTCGTTTAGGGTTTCAACCATTTGTGCCAACATAAGCTTTCATGTACTAAAATCCTGGATATATTAATGTTAGAGTATTGGTGCCCTAAACTATGGGTCCGGGGCTCTATTCCCATGACCAGGCATTATTTTTAAATTTAGGCCTACTATTAAAATACTTGATGTGGCTATATCAGAAACCCAAAGATTATTCCACTCTCCCAAGCTTGTATATTTATGTAATAGGGGGTTTGAAAACGTAGAGCAGTTCAAGTATCTGGTAAATCTACCGACAAAGGCTGCCTCCTGCACTAAGGAAATTAGGTCGAGGATCACCATGACCAAGGGAGCTTTCAACAAGAAGAGGCTACTGCTGAGCAGCAAGTTGAGTTTGGAACTGAGGAAGAAACTGATGAAATGTCACATTTTGAGCAGTGTATTGTATGGAACAGAAACTTTGACTCTCAGGAAGACGGAAAAGAGATACTTGGAGAGCTTTGAAATGTGTTGCTGTAAAAGAATTGAGATCAGGTAGACAGACAGGTTGACAAATGATCAAGTCCTAAGAAGAGTGGGTGAGAAGCGAATCATTTGGAATGTGATTCTTTGTTGCAAAGTAAACTGGATCGGATACATCCTTAGGAGGAACTGTCTTCTGCATGACGTCATAGAAGGAAAGGTTGAGGGAAAGAGGAGCTTAGGAAGGAGGAGGATTCAACTATTGGATGACTTGAAGGAAAGAAGAAAATTCTGGGAGCTGAATGAGGAGGCAGAGGACAATAGGTCTTTTAGAAATTCAAGGTAAAAAAACAAGTTATGACATGACCTTGAAATTAAAAACTGTCCAAAAATATTGATATTAAGTATCATATGAAAGCTTATAAAGTAAGCTACAAAATTGCTTTTTTCCGCTCAGCCCCTTAGCTCCTGTTTAGTTTTAATTTGTAATTAAGTGTCAACGTAAAATTGCGTTTTTTTTTTAATTTCAGAGGGCCGTAACTAAAAACCACTGCAGAGTAAAATCTAAAAATTTAGGTAAAGTTCAAAAATGTTAAAATATTTGATCACTTAACACGGAATGACCCAGGAAGATCCCTTTAGAAAATACAAACATGTTTGTCTACGGCCAATATTGATGATATTTTAATACATTATTATTGTTATTTTAATAGGCATTGATAATATATATCAAAAGCTACAGCCGCGGCTCACGTGACTTAAGATGGGCTGGTTCTGAGCGTGAGTTTAGGGAAGTATTTTCGAAGTTTTTACAGCATAAACATTTTTGACCAAAATAAATCAAATATTTCTTCTATAGAAACATAGAGTTTAGTTTTCTGCACATGCTAATCTCAACAGTTCTTTAATATCTGTCAAGGGTGTCCTAGAATTTAATGACAACTTTTTCTCTTAATTTAAAAAGTTTGTCACCAAATGCCACCATGCTCATGCCAGATATTCAAAAACTGTTGATATTAGCACGTGCAGAAAACTAAACTATATGTTTCTATAGAAGAAAAATTTGATTTATTTTGTTCAAAAAATGTTTATGCTATAAAAACTGCAAAATTAGCGCACTAAATTCGCACTCACTAGCACCCAACCTTAACGTATTAATACGTTAAAGTAGATATTGTAGCTTTATTTTTTAGATGTCATATAAGGTTCTTCTTATGGGAATTGGACTGTACATTCAATTACTCTCACGCCAGAATGAGTAGCTCTTGTAGGTTCGATGACAACCCTCCCATATACCTACCTGAGTAACCCCCCTTTATACCACCTCAGGGTGTGTGAGTACCAGGGGTGCAGTAACTCACAATCACTAGGAAGAGTTGTTCCCTAATTGAGCTAATGAACGCCTCTCAATAAACCCACTCATTTTACTGGCGGATATTTAGACCCTCGAGACTATTAACCTAACGAAGAGCTGTAGTATGACAGCCGGGACTTGCCCCTGGGACCACGTCCTCGGCCTGTTAGTAGTGCGGAGTATAAAGATCAAACTTGCGAATATATTTTTTTAAAGGCTTGAGATTCCCACGCCCCAAGTTCAAATCTACAAACAACGAGACTTCACCACTCAACGACTTTGCCTACTTGGAGATTCTAATCTATTTCGCGAAGCGGGTTGCATCTTAAACTTGACGCTCCTAAGCAGTCTAAGCACTATCACACTTAGACGCCAACGTACGAAATAAAAAAAGAGGGAAGAAAATGATAAGTTCAACCTGAGAGGGCTCTTATCTATGTGCTGATAATCCTTTCCCTCTTCCTCTGACGAGTTTACAGTCACTTTAAAATCTGAAGCCTTGCAAACATTGACTTGCTTTTTAAATTGTACCTTATTTTTGTTTCTTATTCCAGATAGACAAATGCTACCACGGACTTTTTTTTAATCTACATCCTGTAAGGAAGAATCCTAAAGGACATTTTCTTGACCAAACCAAAATGGCCTAGCTTGTAGAGGATTTATACAAAATACGTTTTATAAAAAAATAAAAATGATAATATTGTGACTCTGTAGGATTATTTTTAGAATTATTTAAGACCTTATGGTTCTTGTTTCAACGTTATGTCTTTAAAACTCGCTGAGTAAAACGTAAATTCATTAGCATTGGGAATCCTGTCTTAAACTGTCGTGACGTCACAGGTAGGCTGGGAACCTCTGGAATAGGGTGTCACATTAAGAATAGACTGGACTGCCGATGACTGGGTGATCGAGGCTTGCAATCCAGTCGGGTGAAATGAGGAGTGTTTTTTCATCTTCCCAATCTTCCTTCACGTAGGTAAGGGTACATATTTTATGAATTCTACCTTCCTCTTTTCTATTCTACTAGCGCAATTAATATATATGCATGTTACCCAAACGAGTGGTGAAACGCACTGAGAAGAAAAAAAAAGCTATAATAGTAAGTTGAACAAAACCGTGATAGAAGGAAATAAAGCCATTTCGTCAAAAGATGTGTTAATTGGTTTAGTTACTAGCTCCATGGCATTAGAAACTCGAAAGTTCATTGCCACACTTACTAAAGAACGCCATCTAACACTAGCTTGAGCTAGTTATATCCAGTCCGTCTCATTACACCCTATCCTTATTACGAGGTAGTTCTATCCAGTCCACCTCATTACACTATATACCTATATTGAGCTAGTTCTATCCAGTCCACCTCATTACACCCTATCCCTATCTTGAGTTTGTTCTATCCAGTCCACCTCACTACACTATATACCTATTTTAGCTAGTTATATCCAGTCCGCCTCATTACACCCTATCCTTATCACGAGGTAGTTCTATCCAGTCCAACTCATTACACTCTATCCCTATCTTGAGCTAGTTCTATCCAGTCCACCTCATTACACCCTATCCCTATCTTGAGTTTGTTCTATCCAGTCCACCTCACTAGTTCTATCCAGTTTACCTCATTACACACTGCACCTGTCTTGAGCTAGTTCTATCCAGTCCATATCACAACACTCTTAACTTTTTAAGGTCCATTCTAATGATATCCTACCATCTGCATCTAGGTCTTCTTAATGGTCTCTTTCCATTGAGTTTGCCGGTCTTCAAATACCCTGAACACGGTTCTAGATTTTCCTAATCACGTTGTATATCTCGCTAACCATAACTGGTGAGAATTGTTTATCCTAGCAATGTCTGGTGATGATTACAGGGTATGTAACTCATCATTATACAGCCTCCTCGACTTTATACAATCTTCACCCCCCCTTTTTGGACCGAATATTCTAATAATAAGTACTTTATTTTCGAACGTCCTAAATTTCTTCTCATCATGTGAGACGATAGAGACCATAGCGGACTTGACACTATTAAAATAATATCTTTAATTAATATAGCTCAGTGGTACGCGGCGTTCGCCCCTCCCTCCCCATAAAATATACCACTAAGACCCTGAGGGAACGCGTACCACAGTGTGCTCCAGATAGCACTAGTCTTACAAATCAATGAAACAAAACCCAAAGAGATAAATCTATTTATCTCTCCACAATAGCTTACTATTGTTCCAAGATTACTATCTAATCGGTTCGCTGGCAGGCAAGAGTTTATTCCTATTGTCGAGATGTCTCATTGTTGCCGAATAAAGGAATCGCATGGATCGTTCTTTGTTTCAGCAATTTTATCGCTCGCGTAAAATCAGGATACACTGAAAATTTGGACGTTTCATTATGTATATAAAAAAATAAAAAATAGCGCTATCTTAACATAACGAAAATATTATTGATTTTTTTTGTTTCTCTATATGATGATAAAAACAATCTTTGATTAGATGTTGTTGTTTTAAAAAAAAATAAGTTTGTGCACTTTAAAAACGTGCTTTCATTGTTCGTATTCTAAGCGTGAAAATAAAATAAAACCAAATGTGTTTATCTACTTCTTTTATAGAAGTCGTGATGGACGATCAGAAAGATAAGTTTTGGTTTTTTGGGGGTTTTTTTTCACGCGTGATATTTTTAATGACGTATGTGCCACCAGAATGCATAGCGAGCGCTTCCTCCCAGAGTGCCGCGGTAGCTAGAAAATAAAAGAGATATCTCCAAGCAAAACCGGTCTAAATCTAACGAATTTTCATCAAATTAATTGAAAATGCATCAATTCGGGAGTAATTATTAATAACCAATAAAGAGTTGCTCGGAATCTCAAATATAGATTTTTGTACCAAAAAAATGATACAGAAGTATTTAATTGACTTTTAGAAATAAATATAGTTTTTATTTTGTTAAAAATAATAATAACGTAATCCTTAATCAAGTGGTTTGGTGCAACAAATAGTTAGAGAACTGGGAGAGGGGTAGTTTATGCCGGGATCACAATCAACTTAACGTTAACTTAAAGTTAACTTAATGTAACTGAACGTAAATGATCTCGTGTTTTTAAATGGAAGCGATCACGATGCAGTTAACTTAACGTTGACTTGCAGTTCACTTAAATTAATAGATGTCCTAGGCGGTCTTTGTGAACGTTACTTGAAGGTTATCACGTGATCTAGCCAGCCAATTGTTATGCGAGTGACGTCTACAGGGCTATTTAGTAATTCAATTGTTGGTTTATGACCAAGGTCTACTCTTTAGCTTTAGTTCTAGTAATCAAACATTTAATTAAAATAAGTGCTAGTATCGTATCATTATAGAACGTTATAGAACAGAATCAATTCAAATATTGTAAAGAAGTTAAAACAACAAATTTTTTATTATATAAAATGGTATAATGTACGAGTATTGCTTTCAAAAAAGATCCTTTTTTATTAAAATATTAATCAAATAACATAATCATGATTGTAAAAGCATTGAAATCTGTTCAAAAAAGTTTAGTGATAAATATATCTATAATATCGGTAGAAAACAGTAAACATTCACAGATCATAAACACTAATACAAATAGTACAAATCACAGATCAAAACACATACTCGAGAATGAAGATGTTTGGTTCGAGTTGTTACGTTAAGTTACGTGAATCGTGATCACACATCTCTTTTCTTAAGTTAACTTTAAGTGAACGTTACGTTAAGTTAAAGTTAAGTTGATCGTGATTCTGGAATTAAAGTTATCATCGTGGTGTGAAGGGGGGAAAATATAGGTTTCGCTTGAAATTAAACATAAAAAAAACACAAAATGTATGGAAAGTTGATAGGCTTTGACGAGTAAACCTTTAACTATAAAGCTGAGTAAGTCTTCATTCTATATAACTTTACAAAAAAAAGTTTTAGATACATTTTAGAGCGATAATCTGCAGCCATCGCTGCAACGATCCACTGGTGTCGTATAAAAGGAATGGTCGCAAGTGACCTGGCTTTGCCGAACAAGACGTCACTATAAAGGGAGTTATAATTAGTGATCTGTCTCGCGGGTAGTGTCAGTGTCACTGGTTCTTGTGATAACCCGCTAATGGACCTGTCCTCGTGGTACGGTCCAGTGGTCCAGTCATCAATCTGATCCGCTACGCTCCAATCATAACTCTTTATTTCCTAACCTCGAGCAGGGGGACCAATCTTACACTAGATGGGGCGGAGGACACTTCTAATAATAGTCTCTCGCAGGGGTACAATTCTTACACTAGATGGGGCGGAGAGCACTTATAATAATAGACTCGCGCAGGGGTACAATTCTTACACTAGATGGGGCGGAGGACACTTTTAATAATAGCCTCGCGCAGGGGTACAATTCTTACACTAGATGGGGCGGAGGACACTTTTAATAATAGCCTCGCGCAGGGGTACAATTCTTACACTAGATGGGGCGGAGGACACTTTTAATAATAGCCTCGCGCAGGTGTTCAATTCTTACACTAGATGGGGCGGAGGACACTTTTAACAATAGCCTCGCCCAGGGGTACAATTCTTACACTAGGTGGGTTGGAGAACACTTCCGACACTAGTCTCGCGAAGGGGGACAATTCTTACACTAGATTAGGCGAAGGACACTTCTAGCTCTAGCCTCGCGCAGGGGACAATTCTTACACTAGGTGGGGTGGAGGACAATTCTTACACTAGGTGAGTTGGAGGACAATTCCGANTGGAGGACAATTCCGACACTAGCCTCGTGCAAGGGAACAATTGTTACACTAGATGAGGTGGAGGACACTTACTACACTAGCCTCGCGCAGGGGACAATTCTTACACTAGGTGGGGTGGAGGACAATTCCGACACTAGCCTCGTGCAAGGGGACAATTGTTACACTAGATGAGGTGGAGGACACTTACTACACTAGCCTCGCGCGCGGAACACTTTTTGTGAACACATGCCAAGCAGGTCACGTTATTTGAGGCTTTTTCTGTTGCAGGAGAAAAGTTCATCATCTTCGGAAACGGTAAATTTGAGATTTTGTTCCTTGACATCGTGTGAAGTATAACGCAGCTTTTCAAATTAAAAAAAAAACATATCTGAAAATATAACCGATTTCACTACTGAAAATCTAGAAATTGATCCATTTGTTAACAGCATGTGACCCACTTCAGTGACTCTCGAAGTTGACTGGACTGTCGGTGAAGGGGAGGTTGAAATTCAAATCTCGGTCGGGTCTACTTAAGGCGTTTTTTTACTGAATTGTTTTTCACTCTCCCTCCACGCAAGTTCAGGTACGCTTACACTAAATTCCACCTTCCTAACCTCTTAACATATCAGTGTAATAAGTACAAGATATACTTACAATCCGAAAAAAGTAGCGAAACGCGGTGCTAAAAACCAGCAATGTGAATTGGCTGTCGGTAATAAAATAGTAGGTAGTAAAATCAATTTTTACTTTGCCTATTATGTGCTTTTTTTTATCCATAAGTACCTAATTTGGTGCCTCAATTCCATATTTTTAATGCCTATTTAAAACATTTTGGTGCCTAAGAATCCGCTCCCTAGTAATCAGTAATGTACTTGGGGTTAGGGGGTCAGGAGTACAGGAAGTTTAACCCCCCCCCCTCAACCTCTTTCCCTTATGCAAGATATCAAATAGTAATTATAATCAAACATTCATCTGTGGGCACGCGAAATATTTATTTTATTTTTCTCCTTCACCCGTTTGTTCTCCTACCGCCGGATGGTTCCACCCAGTAATGTTATAAAGCCGCTTGGTTTCTGGGTCTAGTGCCTTCCGCTTCTCCTTGTGGGTTGTTTTAAATATATTTTTTTAGCACCACGTCTTACTACCCATTCGGTTTATAAGCTTGTGCACTAGTTACACTAATGTTTTTTTGGGATTATGAAGGTTATATCTAGAGGAAATGTACCCGCATTTGCGTGGAGAAAGAGATTGGAAAACAATTTAGGAAAAATCACCCTCAGTATACCCGACCGAGATAGGAACCTCGATCGGCCCGTCGTCGGTAGTCTAGTCCACCGCGAGAGTAGCGCGCTATACCACGCGGCCACCGAAGCGGGTTAAATCGCCATTGTCTTCTAAATCGTACCAAAACGAAATGTCCCTCGCCCGGTGGTAAGCAGAATATGCAGTGCTCGGCCAGCCTATCAGTGCCATACACGACTATCCGAAGAGAGGTCGTCTCTCCCTCCTGATTGGTGACGAGGAGTCATGTCGTACGATTGCTCTAAGCACCAACTCACGGTCTTTAAAAAAACTCTTATCTAGAACTGGATTATTACTGACAGCTGCCGGCTTTGTGCGACTCTCGTCATAGCCCCGGTACGGTCACTGACAGAACTATATCACCACTTTCTTCGGTGGCCGCGTGACCTAACTCGCTACTCACGCAGTAGAATAGATTGTCGGTGCTGGGGAGCTCGAGGTTCAACTATCGTCGGGTGTATTGAGGGTAGTTAACAAAAACTGTTTTCCACTCTCCCTCTACGCAAATGCGGGCACGCTTCATATAAATAGAACCTCCCTAAAACCATTAGCGTAATTAGTACATAAGCGTATAACCCGAACGGGTAGTAAGACGCGGTGCAACAAA
>CABFWB010009667.1:0-12036 GCA_902151455.1 Timema bartmani
TTTAAGTTCTACCTGACTCGAGGAGCGCAACAAATCTCCCGTAAGGCTACGTATCTGTTATATCCTTGTCTGTGCCCCAGCCTAACGGCGGCGGCACTTTGTCAGTAAGGCTCGGTTGCTGGATTACGTCATAGAGTTTTACTATTTAATAATTATTGGTGATATTTGCACAGAAACAACACAATTTACTAACAAAATTCATGTTGAGATTTATTTGATAAAGTTTAAATTAGGCCTACCTCCTTCTTCACAGCCGGGTCCTGGGTACGTCTCAGCATCTTGTGAACTAACACTGTAGTCTTATTTGCCTTTAAGAACATTAAAAATAAATACAAAATATATTTTCAATATTTCTGAGTTCGTTCAATGTATTTGAATTCGAATTCTATTATATTTTAGTCATCAAACTGGTGTTTCATAGTCATATATCATAATGATCGCTATGAGATTGATAACAAATTTGCTGTAATTGACTAAAAATACAATACCAATAAATTAAAACGTTTTGTGTCATTTATAAAACCATTAGTAGATTTTAAATCTGACAAGTAAATAAGAAAACAAGGATCAACAATTTCTAAAACTTAGATCAACACTTATCACAGGTTAATTAGAGGGTGGGGGACAGTGTTTCACAAAGTAATAACTGCAGATAATTTTTTAAATACTTTTTGGGTTGACGGTCCCTCTAATTAAGTGGTTCAAAGAATATCATGAGCATATTCACAATTTGTGGAGAATATAGTACTGCACGTACTGTCGAGACAAAAATTGAGCTAATGTATACTGAGCCTTCATTGGTGCAAGTGTGTAGCATACTAATGATGGATAGCATGAACATAATTGCACCAAAATTTTTTGGAGTATATGGAGGTTTATTGGTGGCTTCCTCCTGTAGTAACCCTTAGTGATCACCCATTAGAAGATGGCAATATATTTTTCAACATTGAATCCCTCTTAAAGTACTTAGGAATTTAAAAACATAGTTAGATACGAGGGTACAAGAATTTCATGTCTCCAATAAGCTACCAGAATAGGAATATGTAATACAAATAATCATGATCAGGGGTACTTGCAGGTCTCAAGCGGCCCGGGGTTCCAAATATTACGGCCCCTTCACATGCATTCATAAATACCATTGAAGCTAATTTTCAGTGTCTGTTAGTGCGAGAAAATGTTTTAGACTTCTCATTTTTTAAATTCCCCCTAACAAGTTTATTTACAAATAAACTGGTGAGGCTACATAGCTTGGATAAATCCTGTAACTGTGGAAGGTGTTTGATAGTGTTGATTAATATTAGGTTTCAAATATGATTAGTTCATTTAATAATGTTTCCTTTTTTTTCTAAAAGCACAGAATATAAAAGTGTGTTAACGCCAACATTGTTTCATGGATGTGAAGCGTGGCTTTGCCGGAAAAAAACAAGAGATAGGTGAATGCGGTTAGAATGAGATATTTATGAAATGCATTTGGAAAATCTTGTATAGACGGAGTCAGTAATGAACGGGCGCTGAAGGAATGCGGTTTGAAAGGGCATCCAATCGGCCAATATGAAAGAAGTGTCTTAAGCTAGTTTGGGCATGTTGAGAGGATGAGTGTGGATCAAGTGACGAAGCGAATATATAAATTTAGAGTGTGTGGATCAAAAGGAACGAGTAGTACATGTAATAAAGACGTGGCTTAATAGGGTAGACGAATGGGCGAAAGGAGAAACGTTCAGAGTTTTAAGAATAAAAGAGCCTGGATTACTGTGTATGGATGTTGTTGAAGCGAAAGGAGTGTGCAAGAATAGAGGAGTTTGGAGAAAGTTAGTGAGGATGGATTAATTACAAAGGTTTTTTTAAAAGTTATATGCAAAGTTTCTCGTCTACCCTGTAAGGGAACGGCGTGGTTAGGTATGTATATGTTATAACAGGATTTTGTATATACTGTTCATATTTTATATAGTGTTCATTTTCTGCATTTTTGAATGTTAATTAATAAATAGTTTAATCCATTGATCCATTGGCTTAAGTTGGTATCGTATAATATTCAAGTGTGTGTTAGATTTTGATTTAATACGATAGAATTTGAAGTCAGAAAAGTGTCCTAATAACGAAGGTGAATTGAACACCTGACCTTNATGTTAATTAATAAATAGTTTAATCCATTGATCCATTGGCTTAAGTTGGTATCGTATAATATTCAAGTGTGTGTTAGATTTTGATTTAATACGATAGAATTTGAAGTCAGAAAAGTGTCCTAATAACGAAGGTGAATTGAACACCTGACCTTCCGATATATTTAATAAGTATAAATGTCACGGCCAAAATATGAAGTCAAGCCAGTTCATCAAATAAACAGACACTTCTATCTTTGGCCAGCGAAATCAACCAAATCATGAAATATATAATAACTTACCAGGTGGTCAGGCGTTGGCCAGCCGTTTCTAGATATGACCGTAGGATACTGGCCAAAGCAAATAATTTTCTCTATTTCACGTATATTTTGTTACTCTATTATTATTATTATTATTATTATTATTATTGATTTTGTTAATACAACAAAAATTCGATGGTACGTAGATAATAGAATGCGCTGTTACTGTATCTCCTTTAGCTGGAGATATAAGTGTTTCATAATCAATTAAAGTTATTACATCAAATCTCTTTTTAAATCTTCAGACAGAAACACAAAAAGAGAATGTTGATTATAATCAACACTGTATTTTCGTTGTTTTTGCTTCGCTTCCTCTACTTATTTTAATCACGTGAGAAGGGGCATAGCTTGCATTATGAAGGGGGACTGAAATGTTAGTTACAATCGTTCTACCTATAATATTATCTTGTAATAGCTCTAGTCGATGGTTTAGTAATATTGTGTTAATCACAGAATTTTGTTCACATGACACGCAAAATTTATAATGCCAATATTAAAAAAAAAATTATCATCTTTTCTCTTTCCATTTTAAAACTTAGATTTTACTTAGATATAAATTATATATTCTATTTTAAATAATTCGAGCAGCCACGTTACATAAAACAGTATATTCAGAGTGTAAGTTAAAAGTAAGTAACAACTATTCTTAGAAAGGTAAATATTTACCAAACGGAAAAATCTCAAGATTTCTCATGAAAATACTATCAAATAAGAACTATATTATGTCAATGGTTTAATTCACCAGTTCACGTGTTCTTTGTATAGGAAATAGTTATTACTGAAGAGTTATGTGGGTAAACCTTTTTTAAGTTAAATGGTAGGGCATTTAAACGCCTGATTATTTTTCGTAGAAATATTTAGTCGAGTACTATAGGCATACTTGAAACACTATCTGTAGTTTTGATAGTAACAAGAGTTTACTACAAATTTAAGAGTACAGTAGATATGTATGAGCAAAGATAGTAACTAGTGTGTATTTGTGACGCATAAACCTATATTTGATACTAGGCTTCTAATTATTTTGAGAATGACTAGTGAAAATATGTATTATTGTGATTATTTTTATCACTATACAACCTTTGATAGATCTGGGCACCGAAGGGTATATTTTCAAATGTATACGGATGCAAACTTACAAGACCATTTTCACACCATGTAACTTTTCATCAATCCCCTGTCCAGTATTTATTCCCCTGGATGCCCGATTCTAAGTTTTTATTTAAAAGAATAAAAAACTCAAAATAATTAATGTTCCTTTGTAAACAACATTTATTAGTGTTTTAAAAATATTGTACGAATATAATAAATTATATTATCTATATTATTTGTAGAACTCATTTTAGCAAACCAATTGACCCTATTACCTGATAACCACCCACCTAAACAATTATAATAGTTACAAAAATGCACATAGTCTGGACGCGTTTAAAGAAATGGAGCAAAAACTCAAACTCATAAATTAAGAGCTTTTTACTTTTTACATCTATTACTATTTACAGGCTGTGACCTGCTAGGTCAGCTTTTTTTATTCTTTTGATTACCTACTTGCTAGGCCTGTCAGTGCTTCCACAGGCATTGTTAGGGGGGCAGGTGGTAAGGGAGACAAAACTCCCCAATAATCTGCTCAGATAGGAAACTTTTAATAAATCACAGTGGAACCTGACTAATTCGAACTTTCGTAGTTCGTAGTTCACCCGGTCCCATGAATTTTGTACTAAAACAATGTTAAAGAATCGTGGATAGTTTGAATTTTGTTTTGGTTAATTCGAACATTTCATATGTTGTAATGTACTGTGCAGTATTGTTTTCCTACTTCTAGTTGTTGCGCCATGTTGTTCTATTTTTGGAAACCGGGGAGGAGATGTTGGAATTTAGTCAGTACCCTTCTTCACACCCCTCCCCCTCCCCCAATCACCCATACGTATTTATTTACACGTACAGTTCTGTATTATGTTAGTAAAGGTTGAACCTCTCGAGCGGTCATGTGCGCTGTTCCTAGCGATTTGGTCGTAGCGATATTCTTGTGACGTGCGAGTTTATTTTGTTTTGTTGTTTAGTTTTTGTTTAGTTTTAGTTTTGTTTAGTACATACTGCACAGTAGTGTGTGTGTGTGTGTGTGTGTATCGTGATGTCACTGTCCAAGCCACAGTCCTATAAATCATTAACTTTGGCCGAAAAATTACAGGTGATAAAGGAAGTGCACTTAACTGTGTTTCTTTTCAATTCCTTTTAAGAAAATTATTTAATTCGAATTTTTGGATGGTTAGAATTTTTTCATGGTTCCTTAAGTTCGAATTATCCAGGTTTCACTGTACAAAATTTGAGAAAAATTGATTCTTACAATAGAGATGTAAATAAGTAAATTTCAATAAAATGCCAGTACAACATATTTTTTGTTACTAATATAATAATATAGTATATAGCTTATTTTAGCATCTAGACTTCTTAGTTAACAATGATTGACACTTTTATTTATATGTTCCGAGAATCATTAGACAAGACCACCTGTAATTTATATTTTAGTTGGAAATAGCTCAATTTCTTCCCAAACGTTCCAATTTCCTAAAAGGAACTATACCCTTTGTTTTACCACACTGTTATCAGTGATTGGTTCCAGCATGTGTTTTCAAGTCAACGGGTTTCTCCACAAAAATATTGATTTTCAGAACTGTCACAAAATAGTTTTATCTAACCAATCCCATCTTTCAAAACCCCGGACCCTGCTGTTTTCAACTACCAATTGCGAGTGCTACTACACACACCTTGGAGAACAGAATTTATTTTCAAATGTCGAAATGTTTGTTCGTCTACTACTTGTGTGGCAAAAAACGATATTCTTGTGACGTGCGAGTTTATTTTGTTTTGTTGTTTAGTTTTTGTTTAGTTTTAGTTTTGTTTAGTACATACTGCACAGTAGTGTGTGTGTGTGTGTGTGTGTATCGTGATGTCACTGTCCAAGCCACAGTCCTATAAATCATTAACTTTGGCCGAAAAATTACAGGTGATAAAGGAAGTGCACTTAACTGTGTTTCTTTTCAATTCCTTTTAAGAAAATTATTTAATTCGAATTTTTGGATGGTTAGAATTTTTTCATGGTTCCTTAAGTTCGAATTATCCAGGTTTCACTGTACAAAATTTGAGAAAAATTGATTCTTACAATAGAGATGTAAATAAGTAAATTTCAATAAAATGCCAGTACAACATATTTTTTGTTACTAATATAATAATATAGTATATAGCTTATTTTAGCATCTAGACTTCTTAGTTAACAATGATTGACACTTTTATTTATATGTTCCGAGAATCATTAGACAAGACCACCTGTAATTTATATTTTAGTTGGAAATAGCTCAATTTCTTCCCAAACGTTCCAATTTCCTAAAAGGAACTATACCCTTTGTTTTACCACACTGTTATCAGTGATTGGTTCCAGCATGTGTTTTCAAGTCAACGGGTTTCTCCACAAAAATATTGATTTTCAGAACTGTCACAAAATAGTTTTATCTAACCAATCCCATCTTTCAAAACCCCGGACCCTGCTGTTTTCAACTACCAATTGCGAGTGCTACTACACACACCTTGGAGAACAGAATTTATTTTCAAATGTCGAAATGTTTGTTCGTCTACTACTTGTGTGGCAAAAATAAGTTTTATTTCATTGCGTAGACTATAAACCTACTTAAGATCAGGTTTGACACAAAAACGACTAATCCACGTTGCAGTTTGTGATGTGCACAAATACTTATTGGATAGCATCGACATAAAAGAAACAGTGAGGTGTTTTATTCAGAAAAATTAAAGATCCGCGCTTGGATCAATGCATTAATAATAATTATTAAGGTAATTTATCTATATTATTAATACAATAGCTAAATAGGTTATCATATCATATATATTTGTTATTCTGTTGGTAAAACATGATTATTTTTTCTTTAATGTGAAAGGAAAATTGGTTATTTCCAGAGTCGTAATAATGAAATCATGTTTACACCCTTTCTTCCGAAGGTTTGAATAGCAATTTTTTTTAAAAATTTTCTCGTCATTGTCTACAAACTGAATTATTTGTTTGAACATTTTATAATGCTTCAACCAATAATGAAAATAAAATTGTACAACTCAATTTGTGGACGTGCCCACGAGCCACTGCAAGTAGCGCCCCCTACCCCTTTCGCCTCACACCTTACGCCTAATAAACCTGGGTATGGACTTGGTTAAATCCGTCCCCCCAATTAATAAGAGTTAGCGACGCCTATGGGAGCTTCATATGCTTTATAATTTAACTTAATACTAGGACAGGCACAACATACAGTCCCTAGCCGTTAATTTATCACTGTGAACGAGTAAGCCCACATTTCACCAATGATACATTTTTCGGCCATGCTGGGAATCGATCCCAGTACCATTAGCTCAGTGGAAAAACATGCTATCGACTGAACTAAGTTGATGGGAATATTAAGAGGTATAAAAACTTAAAACAAATTCTAACAAAGGCTTACCTCACTCACGGTAGACTCGCAAGCGTATACTAGCAAAATGACATCACCGATGAATAATAACGTCCATGTAAAGTACTCTATCCTGTTTAAAATGGTTTCATTCTGGGTATTACCCAAGTAAATTTGCATCTGAAAGAAGAGGCCGGTAGTAATATTGACAAAAGCCGACCCCAAAGACGCCAACAAGTGAGGAGAGTACATATAATTAACAAGGCGAGCTGTTTCCACGACCACGGCATGGTGTTCTGCCCAAATTATCACATCCCGTCTCTTCAAAAAACCGTCGGCCATTTGTGGATTGAAGTGAGAGAGATGTTCCCTCAGTGCCAGGATTAAGAATATGCACTCTTGCTGGACCAAAGTCACTGTTAATTCACAGATGGCGTAAGTCAACGATCCATAGCCAAACATATAAACAGATATTCCATAAGAGAACGAAAGGAGTAAAAACTTGGCTAGTAACGAAATTATTGAAAATACCCTGACACAATAATAATTGAAGTTTTCTTTCTTAACGAAACTTTCCAATAATAAAATATTAGAAAGAATTTGACCCATGTTTGATCTCTGTACTGCGGATGCGATTACTGTTACAACGTAAGGGAACATGAGCACACATTGCACTATGCTAACGGAGATGTTAAATAATCCTGAATTCGACGCAATGAAATTTGTGTTTAGATAGCAGCAATGTATGAAAGTGAACGATGAAAACAAAATCTTGTAAAGTATTCTTAAAATGAAAACTGAAGATTTGAGGCAAGGCTTACATGGCTCGAAAGAGAACAACCCAAACAAATGTGAAAGAAAACAGAAATGTCTAGTGGCAGAGTAGATCTTCATTGTAATTTTGTTTATCAATATGTCAAGATGGGGTCCCAGTAATCCTAAGTTCAGAAATAATAAACTTCACTCTTCAAACGATGTAGCTACATTGAAAACACCAAATATAAGTTTTCAATTTTGACTCGATATTTTAGTGTTAATTCTCTAAATGTACTCTTTAAATTAGATTAATTTGTTTGCATTACCTTAATTTACTCAATAATCGTAATCAATAGTGATCAAAGCAGGCTTTGTTGAATATTGTATTCCACACTTTATTATGACAAAACAATCACTTACACTTTATAAATTATTTATGAAAATTTAAGTGAGTAGTTAATAACATTATCGTGAAAATACATTTTTGGGTATCCACGGCATAATACAGAATTTATGAATTTTATATTAGGCATTACTAAAATGTATGTATTTTTTAAATTCTTAAAAGTCATTTTAATACTGTTTGAAACATATTTAAGTTAGTGGACTACCCTACACTACCCAATGCCCACAACAATTTCAAATTGATTTTTAAAATCAAGATGGACGCGAGTCTATCAGCGACAAGTATTTCAACATAGCAATAAAGACTTCTATTAGTCTATTTACGCTGACACAAATGGCTGTAACCTCTAAACGCCCATACATTTGGTTTTATTTATAACGTTTTAACTTTAAGCATTATTTTAAATTATTTTTAATTCTCACTTATTACCATCACTATCACTAAATATTAATAAGAACCACGTTATCCTTTAATATGAAATATTTTCAATGTCAATTTATTTATATGTATCATTTCACTGTCACGAGCGTGTCAGATCGTAGGTTCGTAAAAATATTCGTTTAAGACGGAAGGACGAAAATCATCGATTTAGTCAATATCGATGATGACAATTCAAATAAACATATTTAAATAATGGTCTAATATATACTGGTCTGACTACTATTTAGTTTCAGTGATAAGATGTTGAAGCCAAAAAGCGCTAGTATCGCCGTATAATAACCTGCACAAAATTCAAACATTCGATTTAAGTTTTGACAACTAATGTTTCATTTTATAATTTTAAGTAATTTATGTTGAAAATATGATTAATTTATAGAACAATTTATTTCCCCTTAAGTAAAATAATTATATAGCCTTTAATGATAATATTGTTTTCTCAATATCGTAAAATAATTTAAATATTTAAGGGTAAACAGAATAAAAAGGTTAAAAATGAGTTAAAGGGCAAAAAGTGTAAACAGTTGAGTAAAAAAGAGTAAAAATTGTATAAGCAAAAAGTGTAAAAATGTTGAATAAAAAGGGTAAAAATTGTATAAAGGACAAAAAGGGTAAAAGTGCTTAATGGTATTTTTATGTTAATCTAGTAAAAATAGAAAGGGTAAAATGGCTAAAGGGGATAAAAAGGGCAAAAAGTGCAACAAATAGTAAAAATGCGCAAAAAGAAAAATCGGGTTGGAGAGGAAAACGAGATAAAAGACAAAGAGAGCAAAAATTGTGAGGGGGTTAAAAAGGGTGAATTGGGTGAAAGGAAAAAAGGGTAGAAATATGTAAATAGTGTCAAAATGGCAAAAAGTTAAAACAGGGTAAAAAGGTGCAAAATAAGCCAAAAGGGCAAATAGTGAAAAAAGTTTAACTGGTGTAAGAAGGGCAAAAGTAAAAAAAGGGGAAAAAAGGCAAATATTAAAAAAATGACGGAAAACTTGAAAAGTGTAAAAATGGAGAGCGGGGTATAAGTTCAAATAGGGTAAAAGGTGCAAATAGTGCCAAAAAGGCAAAAGTGAAAACAGTATCAAAAGGTGCAAAGACGGAAAACAGTGAAAAAGGATTATCAGCATATAAATGTCAAAAAGATAAAATAGTCAAAAAGTACATTCAATAAATATAAAAAGGGTACACAGTTTAAAAGAGATAAAAGGGATTAAAAGGCTAATAAGAGTAAAAATGTGCAGAAGAACCAAAAGCTCAAAAAGGACAAAAGGGTAAACGGGACAAAAGGAGCAATATTGGAAAAAAAGAGTAAAAAGTGCAAAATAGTGCCAATAGATAAACAAATAAAAATAAAAATTATTAAAGAGATAAAAGGGGTAAAAACGCAAAAATCTACAAAAGGGCAATTTGGTAAATAGTGAATAAACCAAGAAAAGGTAAAAGTGGTAAAAATTGAGAAATGGGGTTAAAAGATGCAAACGTGCCAAAAGGGTAAGAAGGGCAAATATTACGAAAAGTTTAAAAGGAGAAAAAGGGGTAGAATTTATATTTAATACAAATTTTAAAATTGATTCCAGGTGAACATGTTCGTACACAGGGGCTACGAATGTTTAAATTTCATACCTTTGCATGCTTTAGATATTAGGAAACGCCCTTGACAGACAAACTCTTCATTTTATTAATATAGAAGATAGAATATATATTATTAACTACTTTGTACCTGTACATACATAATTATTATAAAACGAAGTGTAGGTATGTTAGTTTGTACGTCCATCATTGGACCAATTAACAGTTGCAATTCAGTTTTTACTTTATCATATCAATAGAAATGATTGTGATCGTGAAAAGTTGATTTCGAAATTATGACAAATTTTTACCTTTATGTGAACATGAATCTAAAAAAAGTGGATTTTACAATTCTCTCCATCTCCATGTCTGCCTGTCTATCAATCTGTATCTAGCCACGGATTCAAAAATGTTTGATGGATTTTGTTCAAACTTGATATTTATATTTAATAGGACTACATTACAAAATGCTTCTTTTATACCTCAGCCCTTCAATTAAGGGTAGTTTACTGCTAAGTAATTTTTCTAAATTGCAAATTTTTCGAAAATGACCTTAACGATTTGGTTTAAATGCTTATCTAGGATATATTTACATGGTAAATAGCACTATATAATTGGTTTTTGAGCAAAAAATTCGTTAACGGGGAGTTTACTGATGACTGATTTTTCAAAAACTTAAAACATTCAACAAATGGCTCAAAGGATTTGGTTTCAAATGAGTAACTCTGGAGTTTTTTTTACAACAAAATAACACTGTAATACCCGCTTCGGTGGCTACGTGGCTTAATGCGCTACTTTCGGGTCAGATTAAATTGCCAAAGATGGGGTGCGCTGAGGGTGGTTTTTATAAATGATTTTACACTATCCTCACAGGCAAATGTGGGTGCACTTCCTCTCAATTAAACCTTCATAATTTCTAACTTATTAGTGTAATTAGTACATAGGTGCACAATCCGAACGTGTAGTAAGAAGGGTGCTTAAATAAACCCACTGTGATCTTGTTTCTGAGGTAGATTTTCATTTATGGGTGGGTTAATGATGACTGATTTCTCAAAAACTGGAAATAACTTTTAAATGGAGCTAAAAATTTGGTTCCAAATGGGTATCTTGGGACTGTTTGGCATGACAAATAAGTCTGTTTACTTGGTTTTGGGTAAAAATTCGATAAAAGAGTCGTTTACTGATGAGTGATTTTTGAAAATTTGAATTATTCTGAAAATGGCTATAACGATTATGCTTAAAATGTATACGTGGAAAGTGTTAGAGATGAACATGACAAATAAAGCTCTATTCTTGTTTTGAAGAAAAATTTGGTAATTGGTACTTTACTAATGAAAGCTTTTTTAAATTTAAATATTTGAAAAAATGGCTTTAGTGATTTGGTTCAAAGTTGGTATCGGGATACTAATTTTATATATAAATAATAATACATCTTTATTTATCTTAAATAAATTGATTTAAGTGTAGTTTAGTTACAACAATTTGCAGACATTCAAATGTTTTAAAAACTGACCTTGAATACTGAATTTAAAATGGAAATTTGAATTGTTTTAGTGATAAATTAGAAAAGTTTTTATTTTTTACAAATAACAAATAATTTTAGGGTTGTCAATAAATATTTTGTTTATGAAAATTTTAATTTTGTTAAATAAATTTGAATAATTTGGTTTTACGTATATTATAAATAATGATTAGTGTGATATGTAAAGATGATGTGTTTGTTTTTATGAGTAAGTCTTGTTTTAGGCTAGTTAATTAAAACTTTTTTTTGAAAATATTCTTCAAAGCTATAATAAACAATATGTTAAAGTTTGTGTGATTGTGTCATACAATTTAATTCAAAATTCTTTAGGATATTCATACAGGCAGTTTATAACATATACACACAAACACACACATATACAACGTGTATCTAAAACATTGCATGAAATATTGGCAGGCTATTCCTTGGGTGAAAATAGAATAATTCACATCAGCAACCTAGGGTCCATCTTGAATAATAAGGGCGGTAT
>CABFWB010009669.1:0-12036 GCA_902151455.1 Timema bartmani
GCAAATCGCAAGCTATTATTATTATTTATTTATTTTCTACACAGCGTCTAATTGCCATTTCTGGGCTGGCCGCATTTAATTACGAAAATGGGCAAGGATGGGAAGTAAGCCTATACACGAATTCACAAGGTCAAAGAGTGGAAAACCATTTAAGAAATCACCTCGGTACACACGACCGGGATTCGAACCCTAACCTCATCAGATATTTAGTCAGAGTGCCTACCAATCATATGTGTGTAGAAAATGATAGAAACTCTAAAATTATTGTGAAATAAATCTTCTACAAAAACAAATACACATCTCGTTGACAGGCTATCCTTCTATTTGAGTTACTTTGAACAACCTTTTAGTTAAAGCAAGACCCGCTTGGATGGCCACATGGTCTAAGGCCCTACTCTCACAGTTGACTAGACTGCCGATGATGGGGTGATCGAGGTTCGAATCTCAGTCGGGTGTACTGAGGGCGTTTTTTCCCCAATTATTTTCTATAGAAATGCTGATACACTTCCTCTAAATGTGACCTTCCTAATCCCTAAAACTATTAGCGTAATTAGAACATGAGCTTATAATCCGAATGTGTAGTAGGACGCGGTGCTAAAAATAATCTACTAAAGCAGACATATCCAACCCATGGGCTACCGAGTACGTTGTATGTGGTCCACCAGCTCAAACTGTGGGAATAAACAAATTAGGCTCTTGGAGCTGACGTAAGTGCTCGCTAACTTCCATACTGTATTCAGAATCGTAAAGATAATGGCAGATGTGTGTATGTACTATATTGGGGCATTAGGTATTATAAATCTCCTATTTGGCCCCCGGAGAATCCCCAAGAGCTTATATGGCTCACAGTCGAGGAAATGTTGGACATGTCAGAGCTGCTTGCCCTAGCCTGAACTAAAAGGTAGTTTAGTTCAAGTCGCGGATGAGGTATTTAAACATACTTTCTCCTCGTTGCTAGCCTGTAAATATTAATTTGTTTTTTGTCTTACCAGATAGTCTGCAGCAGACGAAGATGACAATCACCGAACACAAGAACATTTTGTATTGTTGCTAAGGGCCTAACAATGTCTAACTAAGATGGACCACGAGTACATTATGCACACCTCAATGAGATTAATACGTATTTCGATATCGGGACTTAGCTTCAGAAAGATAATGATGATATGAATAGTTCGCAAACTAAACTTTGATAAGAGATAAGAAAGTTATTTAATAGAACAGTTGGGTGCCATCTTTACCTAGAATAAGTCCGGGAGACATTGGTTTGAATTTGGGTAGTTCTGTAATGCTTTTATTTAAATTACAAATTCTCATTATTATGGCAAGAAATTACAGCTGTTATTGAATTGTATGTTGTAATATTTACTTAAGTCAACATCTTGGGCCCAAGTATGCCATTTTTTTGCATTTGAGTATGGAGAGAGGGTGTATTTCTTTAAGTGCGTGGATTTAAGGACAGTTTAAAGCAAGGATGGCTTCTTAAGGTGATTTGTCCAACAAGCTTCTCCTAGAATGCATAAGAGGCTATAACATTTTGACAGCGAATTTTTAACATGGTTGAAGGGGGGTGTTGTATTGTGAAGGGGGGATGGGCATGTGGAGTGGGAAAGTAAGCTGGGATTGCCAGTTCTTTGTTCCTAGCAATGTTGTCATAGCTCTACCTCTTTTTTTTCCGCTAAGCAACTTTACTGTTATTTAGTAATTTAGAACATGAATGGTCACTGCATGGCTCACCCGGGAGTTGTGGTCTTGAGTTTGAATCTTGGCTACTAAAATTCATAGAATATTAATAATTTAAAATAATGAACTTATTCCACGTGTCGCAAAGTATGTATTGTACCAAATACTACTAGGCCTATATTTACAAAATGTGTTCTTAGAAGAAAAAAATATATGTATGACTAAGCAATTTAATGAAATAATCTGAGTGGTGAAAGTTTAAGGGTTATTTTATTATTCTCTCAACACCAAGTCTTACTATCCATCCGCGGTATACTCACATGTACTAATTACGCTAATTAGTTAGGGATTATGAAAGCTGAATTTAGAGGAAGTGCACTCGCATTTGCGTAGAGAGTGGGAAACAATGTATAATAAAACTACCCTTTGTACACCTGACTGAGATCGAACCCCAATCTCCATGTCTTTAACGATCTAGTCTACGACGAGAGTGACGCCTTAGAGACCATGCTAGCACCGGAGCAGGTTTTAGAGTTCTTTATTTGTAGTAAAATAGTATTACTTTTCGTTATTACTCGTATTATAATAGTTAACAGAGCTCGTGATTGGCACCTTACAAACCGGCCGAAAAGCTGTAAAAATGTTCGAATGCCACGTAGGTCAAGTGGTCGACAAGCTTATGCATAAGAAGGCAAAGTGATAGACAGCCAACTGGTTGACCAAATAAATAAAAATATTTCAAAGCTTGAGTTTGTCAAGTGATCGACACGTCTAGGACCATGTGATAAGATATACAACTGTTCGACATGAGAGGATCTACTGGTATACTAAAGTTGAGATGGATTCAATGCCCCAATTGACCGACAAGTTAATACATTGCAAACAACGTGTTTGACAACAAAATCGTAAACGGAAATTAACAAGTAAATTCTATGAAATATTATTTATTTACTAAAATTTATAACTCTAATAAATACCCACATTTGTGGTCACATGGTGCAATGCGTCATTGGCATTCCTTATTCTGCGTATAGCTCAAACGGGGAGTGAGAAGCTAAGGGATAAAAACCAATTTGGTGAAGGTTTTTAGCACCGTGTCTTACTACCCGTTCGGATTATACGCTAATTTTGTGGATTAAAATCATCATTAGTAAGGCATAAATTTTCTAAGTTGGTCTTTTTGGGTTATCCGGTTGGCTGTCGATCATTTTGTCCGCATATGCATGAGTTCAACCAGTTGGTACAAGTCACGTCCTACTCGTGTAACCTGGCCTCGGGACATCAAACAATATTAGATTACTAACTAGTAGTAGCCAGGCCCCAGGACATAAAACAATAGAAGCTTATAAACCAGTAGTAACAAGGCCCTGGGACATAAAATATAATATTATAAATCAGTGGTAACAAGACATAAAATAGAATATTATGAACCAGTGGTAACAAGGCTATGGGACATAAAATAGAATATTACGAACCACTGGTAACAAGGCCCTGGGACTTAAAAGAATGGAGTATTATCAACCACTGACAACCAGGCCCCGGAACAGCAAACAGTGGGTTCCGAGCGGAAGTTGTAATTCAAACTAAGATTCTTAGTGGATAAGTTGAATGTATGATTTAGACTCTGATTTTGGTAGGAACTAGAAAAGTTACTAGAAATGGGTTCAATAATTCATACGTCAAATCATGTGATCTACAGCTGTAGCTTTGATAAAGGCCTATACTACAATATTTACATAAGTTATAATCTAAACTGACTACAATTTTATATCGTCAGTGCACGTGGAGATAATATCATGAGCGAGGGACGAATCCTGGATAGCTCAGTGCTAGAACATTGACGCGCTAAGATCCCGGGTTCAGTTTTATTCTAATGTCAAGGTGTCATTTATAACAAATTTAAATTAGTTAAATTGTATTCTCCTCCATACGGACAATCCCGTGATTAAAATGATTTGCAGCTTGTGTGTTGATATTCATTAGTAATTATTTAAGGAAGCCGTAATTCAAACCAAAACTCTTTGTGGTAAATTTAAATGTATGATATAGTTCCTTACCAACTCCAACAAGTAGGAAGCTACTACGTCTTTAGTAAATGATATACACGCCACATATACCTCCTACGTTTGTTATGAGTTTATTACGTAACTGAAAACATCGAAGATCAAATCTTTCATTGTTTTAAATTTATATCGATTCTTGTTCGGCTTCGCCTTTTTGTTTCGTTTTCTTGGTCTTGATGCACGTTGCTTTTTAGGGTTGAACTTAGCCATGTTCAATAAACACGNATTATTATTATTATTATTATTATTATTATTATTATTATTATTATTATTATTATTATTATTATTATTATTATTATTATTATTATTATTATTATAAAATGTCTAAAGAAATGCAATACTCATGTGACCTTAGATTTATTTTCAAAACTTGTGAGATTTGAGATACTTTTTAATGTTCAATTTACAACCAGTAATAAAAGTGAAACTCATTTATTTGTGTACATTCACTTTGAGTTGAAGAATAAAACTAACACAGTAAAAATACTATCCAAGTGCCAAATTACTAGAGGAAGGAAAAACGGACAGAATAAATCTCACAGCTCATCACTCAGGTAGTAAGATTCAGTGCTAAAAAAACAACTTAAGGGTGAGTCATTAGTCGGACACCGGGGTAACCCGATCTTTCCTTGGTCTGCTAGTCTGTGGTAATGGTAGGTACAGTCAAAGCAAGAAGTTTCAGGAAATGGATATAACAAATTTACGTTTGCATTGATCAATGCGGTATCCATAATAAAATAAAAGAGTAGAGTTAGACTAATAAACCAAACAAATTTGAAATAACGACATTATGTACTACAAAATGATATAAAATAAAAGTATCGTGGTATAAAACGAAAAGTACTTGTATAAAATCAAAAGTATATAATTTTACAACTATTAAATATCTTATATTTTAAAAACTATTTTTATTTAAAATATTGTAAATGCTTCATTGCATACACTTTATATGCATGTCTAGCTAGAATAAATTTAATCCCCATACATTAACTACTTTACCTTAAAATGAGTACATAAAATGTATAAAATAGTTAGTTTGACTACTTATAACTCGAGAACTGTGATTATTTGAAATCATTGAATCAATATTTATACCCTTATTAAAATAATGCAATACAATTTTGATGATCGAATGACCTTAATTCTTATGGACCCTTCTCTACAGCTAGCACCATACAAGTAGGCACGGTATGGCTTTTACTGATACAAAACATCAATATATTTGATTCGGCAGTATAGTCAAAGTAGACATTCTGTGACACCTATATACATCGACGTTTGTCACAAAGGAAGTAAGCCAGGAAGCTCCTCTATATGGCCATCACAGCTATGGGAAGTTTTTGTGACCAAAGAATAACCCCATACAAATTGTAACCTGTCAACACTTGTGATCCTTTCAACCATCTTCGGACCGCTGTAACTCCTTTTCCTGTCAAACACTCATTACCTCCATCCAGTCCACCAAACCCTATTTGCATGCAGACAAACACCAGATCCGTGTCAACTCTGATCACTCCTTCTCGGGACCTCTGCCATGAGGATGACGTCTTGTTAACGTTCTGCCGAGATGATTTCAAATTACAGAAGCATTATTGGATGCTTGGGACTCGACTTCAGTCTTCACAAAGTGCCCAGGAAAATGTTCCTCAGGTTGGGCCCAGACTATTAAGGTATGTGTTGAACTTAATTCAATTCCCCTTCACATAACATCAGCGAGTGACTGATTGTCATGGACTTTAGTTCCCCAGTCTGCTTTGAGAAAAATTTACTCCAAAGCCAAAGCAGGGATTTTCAAGTTGGTCTCTAAAGTGGCCAGTATAGAAAGTCTGTCCAGGGCATATTTGCGCCAGTGTTAGCCGTTCAGGAAGAGAGAGTGGAGGGGGGGGATAATCCACGCCTAGTATTATAATTTCCAATGTTACATATTTCCACCGCCCTCCCCAATCCCTTTTTATTCACAAAGGCTACCCGTGGGATTGTGTTGTGTACTCAGTCATTAAGAAGGCAGTGATTTTTGGCATTTTTTGTTTCTCTCGGATTATCTAGATAAACTTATTGGTTTACTTAATTCATTTTATATTGATGTCTTACTGTTTGAGATAAGAAAATAATTATTACACAGGTAAACACGGTAATTATGTTTACGCTCACTAGCAAATGGGCTGCGAATTTTACTAGTAGTTCTCTACTTGAACACGTCATGCGCTCTTTGTGGCAATAGAGGTAAGAACGCAAAAAAAAAGTATTTAACATGATTAATTAAATATTAATCGCAATCAAATTCTGCTTTATTCGCTCTAAAAGTAACATTTTGAGCAAAATTCCATTCTCAAGTAAATAATTTGTTTTCCCTCCCAACTGTCCCCTAGTAATTGTATCTTTTGAACTAACATCAAATTATGTTTTCTTTAACCTGATAAAGCCACGATGAACCCGCCTTTTTTGTTTAAATCAATTCCCCAACATCTGGAAGAAAAATATAAACTTTTGTTCTACCCTACGGCTATTTATAATTTCTAAAACAAGCCTTTTAAATTGCAACTCGCAAGCTATTGATTTTTTTTCTGCTGTGATTAAGAATAAAATAAAGTTAAATCTCTTATCAGTGGACACCGTCCGGAATAAAAAAAAATATGTTATTTAAAAAAAAATTGCTAGACCAAAGTTTAATCCATATGAATCAATGACAAATGAATAAATATGCAAATATCTTCCTGTACAGATTGCATAATACACAGCATCGAGGATAATACGCAAATAAAAATAGAAATGTGTACAGTATAATATGTGCGCAAAAGCACAAACTAAACTGCTGGAACAACCCCCAATGATGGATCGTAGATGGTATATGACCTTGAAGTACCGTAATCATTACTAAGTATGCTATTAAATAAACTTTGACTAGAGAGAGAAATTGGGACTACTCCCACTTCGTGTGAGACAATGGCGTTCCTGACATTCCTTCAGTAAAATATAAGATGGATTGATGTTTTCAAATTTTCTCTGGAGCTTAGAGATTGCTATGCATAAATATGCGTCTCTAGCTATGTCTGTGTCAGTTATTGAGAAGTTATTTCACCGTAGGAACGCCATAGGAGAGTTAAACATTGTCAGTGGTAGACAACGTCATGTTCTAAAGCGATCGCTCAAAGGAGGTTATCATTATAAACTTTAAAACCAAATTTTAACCTGATAAACCATGAAAGATACTGTCGTGCGGCAGCTGCTACGCAGTGAACTTTGCTACACGTGAAACGTGATTCTTGGCGTTTATATTGCGAGTCTCTCTCCCCCGATGCATCTCTGACACAGATTTGGCATAGAATCAAATGGTTCAAGGGTATTGTCACGAACTTCGAGATCCCTACGGTTGACTTAGAGGCATGGGCAGAGGTCGTTCGCTTGTAGTGTGATACCGGATTCAGTTATGTGCCTCCCGTTGGAATTCCCCAATTTGGGTGTTCCTGAGCTCGATAAATGTTTTACTGGCAATGAATTAAGGGCAGCGTTGAATCGAATGCAACACACGGCGGTTGGACCAGATAATGTGTCCTATGGTATGTTGACAAAATTGTCGTCTGTTTCTCGACGAGCGCTGCTAGAGATATTTAATATTCTGTGGGAAGGAGAAGGTAATACCACCGGCATTGAAAATTTTATTTCTGATTCCTATTCTAAAACCGGGTAAAAGCGTGGAGTTAATAAGTTCTTATCGGCCTATTGCACTCTCGTCCTGTTTTGATAAAATCGTGGAACACTTAGTTAAAGCCCGTTTGGAACGATTACTGGAAATTAACGAACTCCTTAATCCATATGCAATTTGGATTTATAAAGGGACGTACCACACTTAATAGCCTCTCTATATTAGTTTCTGATATTCAAATGGCTCTATCACAAAACTCATTTGTATCAGCTCTTTTCCTCGATATGCAGTGTGCGTAAGATAATGTTGATCATTCTGTGTTGTTTGATAAACTTTTTCGCCTGGGTTGTTCTAACAAAATGTGTTATTGGTTAAGCTATTTATTTCAGAATTGATCGTACATTGTAAAGATAGGACAGGCTAGATCATCTCCTTGAACTCAACAAAGGGCCCTACCGCAAGGATCAGTACTCAGTTCTCTGTTAAATTATGTATATTCGAACGATATTGATAGCTCTTTTCCGGTTGGTAAAACGACTCTACAGTATGCGGATGACGTGGTAATATACGTTTGGTCTTGTAACTTGTCAGAGGGGGTGGGTAAGTTACATTCAGTGTTTCCTTTGCTTTCAAATTGGTTGACAACCTACTTTTTTACTCTAAATGTATCTAAATGTTGTACGGTAATCTTCACCCGTCATAGAGTGCGAGATAACTTAATTAGACTAGTTTATAAGGGACGTAGAATTCAGGTACAGCCGACGGTGCGATTTTTAGGCATGACACTAGACATGAAGGGATCTTGGATCCCTGATTTTTTGGAATTATCTGGAATATGTGACAGGTTTATAAATACAATGAGATCGGTGGTGTGTGCATCTTTGGGCTCCCACCCATATACACCGTTACAAATGTGCACTGGGCTTACACGTTCTCGATTGGAGTATGGGTGTTTTTTTAATATCACACTGCATCACGATATACACTAGCAAAGCTGGATAGGATCCAGCTTTAAGACTGTGTCTGGACGCTTGTCGTACATCACCAACCAATGCACTCCTTACTGAAGTGGGAGAACTCCCTTTATTTCTTAGGTACCGTCTGTTGGTGGGCAAGTTTTTTTATTAAAGATTGTTCAACTTCTAATTATCTGCGGCGCAGACTTCGGATCCTTACAAATTATGTTCAGACAAAACAATATTGGCTAAAAAAAACATGCCCATATCTGGTGGATGGTTTTTTTGGGTTTAAACTGCGTCAGTATATTTTTTCTCTTCCGTATCCTGTACAGTGTATCACTGGGGGGCATGAAACCCTTTAGGACGTACCAGTGGTGTTATCTATTCCTGATTCAGGAGTATAAAGAGTTACCCTTCTGATCGAACAGAAGTTAAATGCAGTAAGGTATATGAAAGAAAGATGGAGTAGATACAGGCTTATATTTACAGATGGGGCTAGGAGGGGAGGGGAGCCAGCCCTAGTGGATGCGGCCTTCTATGACAGTAGTATTAACTATGGTCAGACATATAGACTACAATCCAACGCATCAATATTTACAGCGGAATTATTTGCTATCTTACAGGCATTGAAATATATCTTATCTTTAGGTCCTCAGCTTGTAGTGGTATTATGCGACTCCCATTGCGCTTTGGAGTCTATAAGCGGATTATCAGGCCCTCCATCACACCCATTAATAATTCAAATACTCGAAGAGTGCGCCTCTCTAAAAGCTAGGGGCTACGAATTGGGGTACCAATGGATTCCTAGTCACGTGGGTATAATGGGTAATGAGAGAGTAGATATTTTGGCATCTAGTGTAAATTTACTTTCCATTGTACAGGAAATCCCGTGACCATCTAGTGACTTTATACCGAGGGTAGAACTCAGAAGTCAGGTTAAATGGACCGAATGGTGGTAGACCACATACCAGCAGAAAGCAAAATGGTACCATGGTGTATGTGGTTCAAAATTAGCTACACCATGGTTTTCGGGAGTTAAGGGCACTCGTAAGTTTATTTGTACAATAATCCGCCTTCGGCTCGGGCACGCCTACACGAAAGACCGACTTTATTTGAAGCGCAAGGTTCTGTCCTCACATTGTGTGGTTTGCCACGTTCTTGAAATATTAGAACATATATTTATGACTTGTCTTGTACATCAGTTGGCACGGTTAAATTGCATTCTTAATTTTATCACAGACTTTTCTTTAGTTAATGTATTACACTCAGACAACGTTACTTTGTATAGGCGGCTGTTTAATTTATTTTTAAATATAAAAATGTTGGTGAAGAGACGAACAAAATATGACTTCCCGGTTATCTCGTAGACGAAATTCATGTTGAATTAGGGCTAGGTTATGTGGGTCATACCTGAATTAAACGCATAGAAAAATTAAGAAAGTAGTATCGGGAATGAATCGAATACAAGTGCTCCTGGCTATTGAAGAAAATGTCTTCAGTGCTATTAAAGGAAGAAAAAAAAGGTATGATTGAGTTCCTTTGAGTATCCCAAAAATAATGATGTCCTAAATAGGGCCTACGTTTTTCTAGCTCAATTAAATACGTACTGGCTAAATGAGCTAGTGTCATCTCTCAAATTAAATACGTACTGGCTAAATGAGCTAGTGTCATCTCTCAAATTAAATTAGTTCTAAGTTCGGTACATTAATTTCGTCACAAAGTGTTGGTACAACGTCCATATTATGTTTATGCGGTATTTTGTGTTCTGTAAATAGGAGGATGTATACCTGTAACCAACTTAAATAATTATTACTACTTTAATATATTTAACCACCCCTATGACACTCTACTCAAGACCCTATATAAAAGTTAATAAAAATTAATGTAAGTTTCCGGATTGTTTTAAAATTGACGTGTCAACGTTTATACGCCCTCAAATTCTGAGAGACATGATTGTGAGAAAAAAATAGAAGAAAGATTTCTGGTCAAAAGAACTTTCGAAAAAAAACCTCTAATGATAGATTTTATGAAGAACATTTTTGGCCAAAAGATATTATACTAGAGAGGATTGTAGCAGATAATGATGAAAGAATTTTGCAAAAGGGAAGTATGCAATTGCTTTTTTTAATTTAAGATTAGTTTTTTTCTTAATTATTTCCAAATTGGAAAGTTAAAAAGTTAATTTTTTAATTGAGTATGGTGCTCTAGAACTGATACAAGTAAAACACTGTATTTTATCAAAATAGCAAATCTTTAAGAAATTTTTATGACAATTTATACTTGCAATCAAATGGCAAATCAAATGATACTATAATCATATTTAGGCCTGTTTAGTATGATTTTATTTTGTAATATTCAGATATCTCACTAGAATAAAAATCCAGACGAAGGGCATTTATTTGCACATGAAAATTTAGAAAGGTTAAGTAAGACGGTGCTCAAAAACCTTACCCATACACATTTCACTTATTTTTGTTAAATATTTTTAAAAAATTGATCACAAAGATATGGAGAATCAATGGAAATTAAAATTAAATAATTTACATTTGAAAGTATTTGACAGCATCACATTAAAAAAGTAACAATGTTTGTTTAGTTTTTTTTAATGGCTCTTGCCTCAAAAGTATTAAATTATTCATAAAGAACTGAAACTTTCTAATATGACTGTACCTACTACATATTGGTAGTAACAATCGATATGTTGCTGCAGGTAATATTACTAAAGTAATTTAATCAAATAATATTTAGGGATGATACTATCAATAATTGTCTTGGCGCTTAAGTCAAATATAGTATTTGAAAAATGTATACTTTAAGGGTGGAAACAAACAACCCGGGACCATTATAAAGACGGAAGTACCAAAGTACCATATTTAAATTTAATTTTTTAAGTAATAAAACTATATTTATACTTTATAAACTGTATGCAAGAACGAAATAAGTAAAAGTGAAAGGTGAGTGGTATTGATATGCCTCGGTATTGATCCTTCTGCAATAACGTACCCTCTAAGATAGCTAACTAGCACCATTCACACTTTCGAATGTAAATAAATATTTATAATCGATTTAAAAATCACATTTCTCATTCACTCTTCACGTTTGCCTATTTCATTCTTGCATTCTGCTTTATCCCTTTGTTGAAGGAAAGACTCTAATTTTCGTATTCAGACAAATTACCCTAAATGCTATTCATAAGGATTAAATCAAAAATCTTCTCTGATGTTATTAGCTAGATGGTAAGATTGATTGATGCCTTAGTGCTCTCATACATCAATACTTTTTTAAATAGTAATTATAGCCATGTTTATATGATCAAATTTTACCAAACAAATAATTAGCATGTGATTTATAATACAGTATTTAAAATTTAAATTATCTTACATCAATAAGCAAATGATAAATTGTAATTTGTATGTTATCATTTGTTGTGAGCTATTCTTTTTATTGACTAGTTATCACATTCGGGATAAAATAATTGCAGTCTAACAGTAAAATGTAAACTTGGAGGTTCAAACTGCTCCTCAAAATTCAAATTGAGCGCGTGCTATTCCTCAACGACACTAACGCCATTTGGCTTCAATGTCTGATCACTGGAACTAAAGAGTAGCCAGACCATTGATCTCTATAGTATAACTGGATGGACATACACATGCACATTCCAAGGACAAAAGCGTGACGCTCAAGTGTGTCG
>CABFWB010009670.1:0-12036 GCA_902151455.1 Timema bartmani
CAGATGTTGATGGAGGAGTGCCAGATGTACACTGATGTTAGTTCTATGATTGTTTGCTACCAGATGTTGATAGAGGAGTGTCAGATGTACACTGATGTTAGTTATATTATTGTTTGTTACTAGATGTTGATGGAGGAGCCCTTGTTCAATAATCTACGTACTAAAGAACAACTTGGTTACAGTATATCGTGTGAACTGAGAGATACATTTGGTATCTTGGGTTTCACCATAAGTGTCAACACTCAGGCGAATAAACACAGGTAAAAATATGATTTCATTTTATGACATTATAGGACATTTTAGAAGTGTATTACAAATTATGCCGTTAAATGTTTTAATTTACTATCACAAGCACCACCACTATTGATATTGTTTTTATTACTACTATTATTAAAACTTTTTCTATTCAAGTTTTTTTAAGTTTTGAAATGCATTTACCTCCTTTTTTCTAAAATAATTTCAGCCATATCTTGTCATTAAGGTGGGATGGAAGGGGATGTGATAAAAGGCCACTGTTTTTGCACTTTTCTTTGCAAAACTTTTTTTTGGACAAAATAAATACAATATTGCTCCATTATGGTTTTAATTTTCTTCGTATGGTGACCTCATAATTTCTTGAATATCTATCAAGTGTGTTCTGGAATTTAATGACAAATTTTTCTCTTCATTTAAAAAGTTTGTTAGATAATGCTGCTATACTCATGTCAGATATTCAACATGTGAAGAAAATTAAACTATGTTTGTACTGGAGCAATATTGCCCTGTTAACACTTTTACAACAAAAGAGGTTGTTTAGGAGTTCAAATCATGGTTTTATTTTCACCGCGTCTTACCGGGTTATATGTATACATACTAATTACACTTATATGTTAGGGATGAGGGAGATTGGATTTAGAGGAAGTGTACCAACATTTTCAGGGAGAGAGGTAGTGGAAAACCATAGTACACCCGACCAGGATTCGGAATAAAACTAAATAAACACAATTTATATGCAAACCATAAAATAGCTGAAAAGTACCTAAATTTAAGATGCAAATGTAAGCACACTAAAAGTGGCGCTCTAATATGGATTCATTGTTGCAATAAACAATAAAATATATATGCATTATTTACTAATATACTTCAATCACTAAATTTATTACAAATTGTTTTATTTTAACTTTATTGTGCACTGTCCAAGTGCTCTACATGAATATAAACCCAGCCTTATCTAATTAAATAAAGTAAACGAAAGATCATAATGGCAGATGATAGGTTACTGATTTATTTGGTTATGAAACACTATGTTCCTTCTAATGTGAATGCATACATACCTCCAATACACATATTGCCAAAAAGGTTTATTGATATTTAAAACGCTAACAGTCATTTCATTGTTATTGCTTCGCTCGCTCGCTGATGAGATAGTGTGATGGTATATAACTTACCTTGTATTCTTTTCTTAAAGAGAAGGAGTCTCGATCCGATGGGTACTTTTTGAGTTTACTGAAACAAACAAAAAGACAAAATAAATTTACAGACAGATTTAGAGTTTTACTATATTATGTATAGCAGGGTGGTGTAAATAATACTAAGATTTTTTTTAGACAATTTTATACTCTGACCCCTAGAAGTGTTCCTCGATGTAAATAAATAATGCGTGTAAAATTATAACCATTTTAATTAACATTTAGTGATAGCTCAATACACTCAAAATTTTACTCATGATTGCACATATTGTACAAACATCAATTAGTGCAGAAATATTGCTGTATTTATTATTTTGAAAAATTCACACACACAAATTCTTATCTAAATTAACTATGCATATCAAAAGCAAAATAACATTGTTTCCACTTGAAATAATATTCATTGTTAACACTTAGAAAATCAGTTAAATCAGAGTTCCTTGTAACTTTACTCATTTGAGATTAGTTTTTTTTTATTGCAGTCGGGATAATGACACCCATATCATTCTACAACTTGTAATAAATATTGTTTTTGGTCTTCATTTTTCATTATAAGGGCATTGTACTCTTGCATAAGTGACACACCCCTTTCATTGCTGTCATTAACAACCAATAAATGTTTAACTGAGACCCTTGCTTGCTTGTAGATGCCATGTTTCAGGATCAATCTCTTGGGACATTAAGGCGATGAAAGAAACTAGGAGGTTTTTTTGATCGCAAAATCTTCAATCTTCATATCACAAGAAATCTTGCCACTCAGCTGGATACGCTTAAGAGGTTTTTTGAACTTGTCCCTTTAATCAAGGGATCGAAGCATAGTTTTTTTTTAACTTTTAAATACATTTTTATCAAAAAAGGCCCAACTTATATGCTCCTCGCTTAAATACCACACTTGCCCTTCTAGTTTCCTGGTGGCAACTTTATAGATAGCAGCATTTACCTTTTCATAAGCATTAAGTTGCTGCAGTAAACTGAGGTTATTAGAGGGTGCTGAAATAGGAACAGGAGCTGTAAACTAAGCTCCAAGATAAAATTTATCTTAGAACTTAGTTTACAGCACCTGTTCCTATTTCAGCACCTTCTAATTTATCACTATTTAATACTAGAAATGTCACGATACCTGTTTTTCTCGATTCTGATTCTAAAATTCAACTTCGATTTTTCTATTCTTAGAGATTTGAGATGTCCTATTTCATTATTTTTCTGGCCTCATGTATAAACATGTTTATACTTCAAAGCATAGCCAAAAAAACTAAAAACACAAGTCTTTTCACCTAATAGGGTTGTTAATTGAACCAAATTATACAGCAATTAACAGCAAATAAATTAGTATAGAAATAATCAATTTGTACTACTCATTCTGGATTTTTCCTTTTTGCTTGGTTGTCAATACTTTCATTGAGAGCTAGGAATCGAAAGTATCGAGAATTGTAATATTAAGATCGATTATTATTTCGATACCAGTAAGAATCGACGGTATCGAGGAATTGAGTTTGTCATCCCTAATAAATACGCACAGTAAAAATGCAAATGTTACACAGTCTGTTTTCTTCCAATTTAGTGAGTTTGAATTGGCCACGAAACATCCAAATTTGAATTTGCTATTTATCTAGAATTATGAAGAGCCCCAATATAATATATACATCGCTCTCCATGTGGAGTAATAATTGCAAACTCTAAAAATTATCTGTAATCATCTCTGACTTGAGTTTCTTGATCCTGGTTAGCTGCAAATTGAATCACAATGTCCTTCTAATCTCCCAAAGCTACCATAACTGTTGCACTTTCATAAGCTCATTGATCAATCCCATTCCAATATTGTTTAAAAATTGCTATTTCAGAGCCAGATGTTGTTTATTGTGTTGCCTCGTTGATTATACTTGCAAGAATGAGTTCTAATATATGGTGACGACATGCTAGGTGGTGGAGGTCCTTTTGTAACTTTTGTTCAAAAGTATGTAGGCTCTATTTCTGTGACCTGTGTTGATGGCAGTAGTGTCAAAGCACATTGTGTTTGCTTGCTAAATAAATAATCCCCTAACCTTCAAGCAAAGTTGCCAGACTTGAGTGACCTCTAAATATAGTCGGATCTGCATGAAACTTTTCACAAAATATTTGTATGTATAATAGAACAACATAGGAGGGTCAGACAACAACATTTCAAAACTTCAAAAATAAGTACCACCTTAATGTATAGATACGTCTTATATTGTACTGTAGATTATCGGAAAATGTAAACAATTACAACACGTAATACCCAGGCTAAAGATTTTTTTTAAAAATGTGCTCAGATAGGTAAACAAGTACTTTAAAAGTGAAAGGAAGTTAGATGTATAGAGCTAAAAAGAGTAAACATTGTTTACAAGATATTATTAATTTGCTAGAAAAAAAAATACTTAGAAATATATTAAATCATTTTATCAAGTTGATATTGAAATGTGTTAATTTTACTCTACAGAAGCAGTGAAAGAGCGGACTTCAATTTAGTGATATTGTTTCTGTTGTCTTTTAATTTGCAGTGCAGATTACATCGATGAGCGTATTGAGGAGTTTTTGAAAACATTTTCAAAGTTTGTGGATACTCTTCCAAGTGAAGATTTGAAGGAAGTTCGCAACTCTATAATTAAATTGAAACAGTCTACAGATTTGTACCTCAGAGAGGAGGTGACACGGAACTGGCATGAAATAATCAACCAGGAATATGTGTTTGACAGGAGAACTAAGGAAGTTAGTATAACACTACTCTTATGTTATCTTTATCATATTTCGTTCGTATTTAGCAGAAGTAACTTGACTTTCAATCATTTCTGTGTAGATAAAGTTTCTCGAAGAAATTACTCTGAAAGAACTACAAACCTGGCTTGAGGATCACTTGTCAAATGGCAACCGAACAAAATTTCGCAAGCTTTCTATCCAGGTAAAACTTTGTTTTTAATTTTAACAGCCTAATTGTCTTTTAACTATGTTTTATATAAATGTAAACAATATTTTTTAGAATACTAGTATTCAGAACTTGAGTTTTGAAGCTCTTAACACAAAGTATTAGCTATATATTATTATGGATCCTATTACCTGACAAATTATTTGCTCAACACTTAGCAATAAATATTATAGTAAATATTACTAAATGTATTAGATACATACAATTTATTTAACCTTATCAACCTCGAAGTACTCCCCTCCTCGGTTGATACACTGCTTCCGACACTGTCCCCTCCTTGGTTGATACACTGCTTCCGACACTGTCCCCTCCTCGGTTGATACACTGCTTCCGACACTGTCCCCTCCTCGGTTGATACAACTGCTTTCGACACTGTTTACACTTCTTGAAGAAGTCCTGATAGGCGATATTTAGAATCACGTGTAGGTCTGCTTGCAAATTTTCCTTGATGTTTTCAATAATGTTTAATATTAATCCTTTAGATATGGATTTAAAAAAATTAATTTGGGCCCAGGTCAGGCAAGTAGAAAGACTTGGGACACAGTTGTCTTTGTTTTGAAGAACTTGTCATCACTGGATAGCTCAGGGAACCCTCCCACCTTGTTTCCTGGCTCTTGACGAGAGGAGTTGGCCTCTCCTTAAGTGTGACGCCAGTATTGACCCTAAGTTGTCCAATGGGACCTCGTGGAGGTGTCCTGACCATTTATCCCGGCTGAGACTGGGTATGTACTATCAACCCCTTAGTGTACGGTGGGTGGGAAAAATCACCTTCCCCCACCCCCATATAGATGACTCTACAAGGATTTAACCGCCCAACCCCTTGACTTGACTGTTGGGGCAAGGAAAGACTTCGCTCGAGGGCTGCCAACATGTAGGCACCCTGTAGCGGTTTTGTGAGAGTAAATCTGAGGTAGGCAGATCCCTCTTTCCTACACTCTCCCACCAGTAGAGAATCCAAGCTGATGCGATCACTATGCCTCAAACCAGCCATAGAGTGTGGACAACACCAAACCCAGCATTGATCCCAAGTAGAACCTTGTTTAACTGACCCACCCTTGTTTAACCGACCCACCCTTCCCATAAACATTGGAGGGATATTGCAGGCTTAACACTTTGTGAAAAAAGCTAAAACAAAGATATCAGAACTTTCTAAATAAAACATGTTTCTTAATAGATGTTTATTTTTTACCACCACTACTCAAATTTGCAACAAATCCAAAAATTTGGTTATCTGAAATCAGGTTCATCCTCTATATTTTAGATAACCGAGGTGCTACTGTAATTCATTCTTTGCTCTTTATTTGAGATATTAAATGTGCACTTTCTGAAGTGGCTGATTATATCAGAACACGATAATTTCTCTACCAATTTGCCATGAAAGATATTTTCACAGATCTTCCATGGTTCTTTTACATATCATAATTGACATATGACTGACAGATTTACTTTCCCTCTGAAGGAAATTGTACTATAGATTTTTATTGCTCAGTAAAAATTCGTGATCCCGGGTGGGTTTGAACCCACGAACGTCTGATCCTGAGACAAGCACTTTACCCAAAGACCAATGAGGTTGAACATCCTTTTCTGTTTTTCTATAAACCTCTATTTATATAAGCTTTCTTCATAACACCTTTGTAAAATCATAATCTCTAATATTTAATTTATTTTTTCATCTTTCCACTCTCCCCAAAAATATGCAAAAACTAGTTCTAAGTTGAATGTTTGTAGTATTGTGTTCTGACACATGATAGTGTCCCCAGGTGGTCGGACACGTCAGGCCGAGTGATGGAGGAGAGGAACATGTACGCGTCCAAGGTGAATACAAACAACCACACGTGGGAAATACATAAAAGTTTGTTACTGGGGCCAACTTCTCGGTCGAGCTCCGAGTCACAATATTGGTCAAGCTGGTATCCTAGTTTAAATAAGCTAAAAATATTACATTGGTGTATTGTTAAACTTAAAAACAATTATATAACTTTCAGACCTATAAATAAGGAAGTCATGGGCCATCACAAGTACAATATAGTTTTTGAATTTTTTTTATTCCCAGTGTTCATAAAATATTTATTATAAACAGTTAGAGATTTTGTAACATATCTTTAATTTTATTAAAAACTTAGGTATAGCCATACTTCTAAAGATGTCCATAGTAAATGTAGCCTTATTATGATTTGGCAAATATAATTTTATAAATATCACCTGTTCAGCACAGAAACAGTGTATGATTATGTAGCCCTACTTTTAAATATCATTAAGCCCTGCTTCGGTGGACGCATGGTCTAATACGCTATTCTAGCTGTAGACTAGACTGCAGAAGAAGGGTAGATCAGGGTTTGAATCTCGGTCGGGTGTACTGAGAGTGTTTTTCCAAATTAGTTTTCCACTCTCCCTCCACACAAATGTGGGTAAACTTCCTATAGATATAACCTCCTTAATCCCTAAAATAAAAGTCAATAGATATTGCAACTATGAAAGCTTGTCAATATCCCTTGCTGCTAGGCTATTTCCATGCAATGATAGTGCTACATAGGAAGTGTACACAACTAATAGCTGGAGATTGATTTGTCAACATTTTTATACAAATTAGTTTTGAAAGTCTATGAAATAACTAAGAAAAGGTCATAAAAATATAGAATGGTCATAAAAAAAAAGTCTGCAAGTATAAATAATTCAAAATATATAATAAATAATTAATTAAAGAAACACAGAAGGAAAAGTTTTTAATTATTGTGTTTTATATAATAATATATTTATACTCTTTTCAGTTATTGAATATTCTAACCACCCTAATCTAATCTAATGTATGTTCTATGTTTGCAGATCTTACAACACAAGGCACTGCCAGCAAATACTCATTTCAGTTTGTCACGGACACACAGACCAAGTCTGACAAACATTTTATTACAGATATTGATGTATTCAAGAGCAATGTAGTTATCTACCCTATTACCAGAATAGTCACTTGATGAAAATGTAATTAGTTTAAGCAGTTAGTTTACATTTTGCTTATAAAATAAAAAAAATTAACACTAAGTTTTTAAACAAAGCAATGGCCACAAGCATTATTATTGTAATTCGCTTTCGATAAATAATGAGGAGAGCCAAAAGAGTATTCAAAAACATAGTACAAATAAGATAATTTTGCCCTGTATCAACTATTAACTGAGCAAATTTTAAATATCTAGAGAAGTTACAATAATAATACTTGCGGCCATTGAAATGTAGCTTCTAAATATTACATTAATTTTCGTGGTCATGCATACATTTATATTTTGCTTTCAGCGGATTTCTGCATACAACAAAAAATTAGATTCCATTTAAAATATATTTTTGATACATTTTGTCAAAATTAAGGCTAGTTTGTCTTGTCTAACACTTAACTAATACAATAAAACGAATTAGTACCTAATGGCTTGGAAATGTACAATAAGACACTACAATAATGTAGAGCAATTGATAGTGAAGGAAGCCAATTTGAAAGAATAGTTAGGTTAGGCCTAGATAGAAAAACACACTTATCTCTTCATTTCTTCTCTTCTAAACTAAAACTAGAGCACTATATTACACTTCACACATTGTTGAATGTTCGGAGATGTTCCTTTATCATAGAAGATACTCATTGAAAACACACAAACAAACAAGAATTGGCTATGGAACTACATGTTTCTAGAATGATTTGAAATATGTAACTGAAAGCTTGCAGTGTTGCCAAATTGATATAACTAAATTTGGTTTGAAAAGAACAAATATCTTGCTGAGAATTGATAGTTAAAAATAACTTTAAAACAAACAGGGACTATACTTGAAATAATAAATAAATAAAACACACTGTTTGATTTAAAAGATATAATATATGAAATAATTTTATTTATAGGATCTAAACCAGGGGATAATCTGTATTTGGTTACCCATTGATGTGCAAGATCCTATTGTCTGAGTTGAGAGTTGTTACAAGTGGCTGTAGAGAATGCTCTGAGTACTCTGGTGTTGTAGCAGTAGTCAAAGTCCTTATTGTGGAATAGATCCTTGTGGTTGGTGATTGTTCATGTGTATTCTCAGAGGTCCTGATGTGAGTCCAACGTATTTAGCCTCACAACACTCACATTGAAGTTTGTTGCTTCTTGGTGTTCTTACTATTGAAGGTGTTGCAGGTGTTGCAGTGTTGTGTCATACACGGGTGGGAACCTTTGGCTGTGTTGATTGAGGTGAACATTTTGTTGGGGTCACGCAATTTTGGATGTGAAGATATTCTTGGGAAAGAGCTGAGAAGGTTTTGTGTATGAGTGGAAAAAGTTAGAAAGTTGTAGCCATTTTGGAAAAACCACTCTCAGTACACCCAACCGAGATTTGAACCTCGATCTCCCCGTCATCAGCAGTCCAGTCTATTGTGAGAGTAGCGCATTAGACCACACAGCCACCAAAGCGGGCTGGTGATAATTAATAGCTATACATTCTGGAGTGCAATCATAATTGTCAAGTAACAGATTTAACAAAAATTTGTGGAGCATTAGACAATTATAAATGATAAATAACATGTATTTTGTCCTGCTTCATACATTAACATACCAATTTTTGTTTGTTTGTACCAAGAATTTAATTTGGGAATTTATTTTTATTTGATATTTTTATTTTGTCTTTTGCTTTGTCATGCCATATGCCATTGCATTAGTGTGTGTGTGTGTGTGCATGCATGCATGTGTGTGTGTGTTTGTTTTTTGCACAGAACAAATAAAAACTAATATTGTTAATTCTGTTTTCTGTGTTTCCTTGCTTTAACTAGGAGTACTTAAATAATTTAGATATCAATTTTGTTTTCTTCTCTGATAATTTACCTAAAGTAAATATAATTTATTTTCAGATTTTATATATAAATATATATTTAACAAAATTGATATCTCAGTTATTTAAGTACTCCTAGTTAAAGCAAGGAAACAAACAGAATTAACAATATTAGTTTTTATTTGTACTATGCAAAAGAACAACACCCCTCCCCCACCCCCCCTTTCACACACACACACACACACACANACACACACACACACACACACAATATTGCAATGGCATATGGCATGACAAAGCAAAAGACTAAAAATATCAAGTAAAAATAAATACCCACATTACAGTAGGAGTTGGCTAATTCGAACCCACAATGATTCCCCATGAAATTCCTATTTAAATGAATGGTGAAAAATAACATTTGATTAAAATTTTAGAAGTGAATATTTGGATAAGGTTGTACATACAAGCTTAGATCATATGAAATATGACTAAACTTTAGAGCACTTTAAATGTGTTGAAAGTATAGGCTCCATCTTAAGACAAGGCTTGGAACTTGTTCATGAATGATTATTGTTACACAAATTAGATGTAATCAATCCTATGTTAGGGAATGTGGATTGGTTGGGTAAATTCTAAACTTTATATAAAAAAAGTATTACTTTATTTATTGTTGTAAACCCAAGACATCAAATGTAAAAGAAACATCAATAACTAGTTTCCACCATTCTCTGTATATTGTTTTAGCAACTAACACAAGCTAAATGTAAGCTAACACACTGAAAGACACTTCTATTCCCCGGTACTACATATTATTTCGTATAGTATCAGCTGATCTGATCATTCTTGATCTTTTGAGACTAAGTAGTTGAATTACACCATACTACAACACTTAGGAGCCCATATCATGACCAATTAATCGTGGTATTTGGTACAAGATTATGCTTGAACTATAAAATGTATTAAAGTGCTGTTTTCTGCATTATTTACTTGACAAAAGAAAAATTTATATCATTTCAAAAATTTTGTTTTTATACTTTGTAATACTTTTTTTAAATACAACAAAACAGTTTAACTGGTCTTAAGTTCACTGTTATCTAAAACAGAATACAGAAAAGCGCACCACGATGCGATATCTGGTGCTCTCTGTGGTGGCGTGAGCTGGACTCTTAAGTTACTGTATTGTCTGCGGGTTTTGGAATCGATACGGCAAATTGCAGCTGAACCAAATCACTTTTCATGTCTTACAAAGATGTGCCCAAGGTTTTAACCTTTCTCCCTTCTAAGACATATGTGGAACTGTTACAATAGCATTTATGGAAATTACATTAGTTAATCCAGAGGATGGATTCAATGATTTAGTGAAGTGTCCATACCATCTGGAATGGAAGTTTTCATAAAAAATGTATTAGTATAGTTGAAAACTTATTGTGTTTGCATGTAATAATTTATAAATGAATCATTTAAAGAATTGAATATAATATATTATAGGGATCATATACTCCATATAATGGTACATGCAAATTTATAATGTAACACCCCTAGTGCTACCCCAGAAGTAATTTCTGAGCACACCTCTGTTCTTGTAAGTGCTCTGAAAGTTTACACAAATGTTGAAACAATCAAACATACAGGATGAGCACAAACTCCCGTTACACTTATAATTATCAATGACACCAACGATTTGTAGCAGTAATTACAGCTTACAATGAAAGTTAACAATCCATTTTTGCGGAACAAACCATTAATTATCCAAAGGATCAGTTTGTGCACCGTCATTCTAATTACAAAGAATAATACGCCTCCAAGTTCTGTGGGATATTTTCCATAGCACTGCTGGAGTAACACGATTGTAAGCCTATCTCAGCATCTTTGAGTTCGTCAATGGTAATATAACCTTGTTGAACAAAGATATTAATCCCCATAGTGAATTATCGTATGTGGTGAGGTCAGGGCTTCATTGTGGCGGCAACACAAGTAACCCACAGCCAATCCAGCAACCAGGAAACACCTCACTAACCCGGCACTGGTGTGTGGAGTGTGAGACACCCAACCTATTTAGTTATTTTAATAACTGATAGATGGCATGTGGTAGAACTCCGGGAGTTCATATATCTTTCAACCAGATCCAAAAGAAGAGTGCACTGGTTCCTATTTAATCAATTCAGTAGAGTGTGAGAGTTCATCAGACACAGACAAATGTTATTAGTGTGTCAAACCCCCCCCCCACAATACCCATGTTACTAAATTGTGAATTCTAAAGTAAGTAGTTATCATTGTTTTATTACAATCTGAAAGTGTACAAGTACTTTTAATTGCTGCTGACAGTGTATGTTAGGTTTAGAACACAGTTCCCAGAAAGTTTCTTAAGAATTTGTCACAGACGCTGCTCAAAGAACATATTACAGACAGACAGAAGGCAAATCTTCCAAGAGAGCTGTTCTCAAAACTAAAACAACATTCTTCAGAACCAACATCAAGCAAAGGACCTGTACAGAAGAAACGATCTAGGGTCATTCCGCTAAATCAACAAATTTTAATAAAAAATTTTGCCACACAATTTTTGATTTTGATGAAATTTGGTAGGAGATTTGCACCAATCTTTTAGACTTCAAAACAATTTTTGTTATATTTTCGCCCAACCACCAATCCTCATCATACACACAACAGATGTAATCCCTAAGCTTTGGCAGTAGGTCAGTCTGTTTTTGAACCTGAACTTCCTTACTGACTGCAACAATTCTGAATTCTTCCGACAGGGAGGTAATGCGGACGTGAAGAACACTTGGGCTAACAGGAATAAAACTATGATATGATCTAGTCTGTGGTACGGGAATGGCAAGTTGGTACCTTGTCTGAAGTTGCAGT
>CABFWB010009671.1:0-12033 GCA_902151455.1 Timema bartmani
ATCCTTATATCACTCATGTTAAAATCATTTCACTTGCGTTTTCGTGTTACGCGATTATTTATCAGAACCAATCACTCGCGCAGTGTGAGAGACAGCTGTATTACATTTTCCTGTGTTTTTTTAAAAAAATCTCAAAAATGTTATCCCCTATAAGAGAACAGGGTTATTTTTACCACCACCCCCCCTCCCCCCCAAATAAAAACGTTCCTGCGCCACTGGAAGGAAGGAATGGTTTTAACCAGGATTCAGAAACAAGAAAAGCATGAAAGGACATAGAAGAACATAAGCTGTTGAATTCATGGAAATGGCTTAATAAAGACTGTACATTTACATGGGCCCCCTGCAGCGATAGCGGCTGGCTTTCAAGTACATTGTGAAGCATCATAACTGTTGAAGGAGTTGTAGAAAAAGGAAGAGAAGGGAGCGATCAGTCAAGCTCACCCACAGACATGGAACATAGCTCACTAAAACATATTGTAATTGGGCTATCTCGCCCTTGTAAAATACTATCCGCACACATACAAACATATAGAAATATTTAAACTTACCCCTACCTGAGATCTTGAGACTTGATTTGAGATTGTTAGCACACATACATATCCACATACCGTATACACATTTTAGAACTTAGTAAATTAATAACAATAATTAACACACAGAATAATATATCAAATACCACACTAAAAACAAATGAAGCCATGAAATTTTTTTTATGAAAATTATTTTAGAACTTAGTCAATTAATAATGAGTAAAACACAGAACGATGAATCAAGTACCACACTAAAAAGAAATAAAATGACGAAGAAAATTACGAAATTAAAATAGTATTTTTTAAAAAATAGAAGTAATAAATTGTATTTCCAGATGATTCACTGTGCCCTGGGTATCTTTTCCATGGAGTTTATGTGCAACTTGCGTGTTTCAGTCTTAACAACAATGCGTCCATCTAAAGTCCATATGTTTTTCAAACCAAATTTCTTCATAGCCGCTTGTAGTAGTATGATCATACGCTCAGCAGTTAGGTCTTCCCTTACAGTTATTCCTGACCCGGCAAGCTGTCATTTCACACTGAAGACCTCACTTCGTTTTCTGTATGACACAAACTTCACAATGATAGGCCTGGGTTTACTTCCTGAAATTTTGCCTACTCAGTGACTACGGTCAATGTCATCAACAGTCACATGAGGTAGATTGAGTTTATTCTTGATCACATCCATCACCAAAGAGTATGTGTTCTCTGAGGTGTTTTCAGCAATACCAAAAAATCTAATCTTAGATTGTTTTTGGTATTATTCCAATTCGTCTTTCAAAAGGACAAGTTCACGCTTTAGCTGATTATGATCAGCATCTCGTTTCTTAATTTCTTCTCTCAGCTTCTTGATTTCATCCATGTTAAAATCAAGTAGATCCTTCAGTTCTTTCACTACTGCGCTGGTCACTGATTCAGTGATATTAGAATATGATTGTGACCTCCCATTTAGGCTAAACCTAAACAGAGTTTGCAAACATGTGTACCATATGACCTTGGTTAAGGTGAAAATAATCAATCAAAGCACCTCAATGTGTCCAAGGTTGATTATTAATTTACTTGACTTGATGTTTACAATATTTAAGAGGAGCTACCCTAGCTAAATATTGACATTTCTCTTGTTTTGATTTAAGATAGATGCCTAATTTTCCTTATTTCATGATCAAATTCTCTGACAATTCTAGGTTTTACCTGGTTTTCCTGTCTGTGGCCACCCTGTCTCATTGTTTAATATCTTAATCTCTAAATAGCCCCTGAATCCTCAGATGTGTTAAAATATTTACTGAGCGATATAGATATGGTCCTTTTTGGTTCCCATATTCCTGGAAAAGAGCTTTGCAATGTTCTCCCACTCATGGAAGAGACATTGAGTACCACACTTTTATTTCTGGTCTCTTTCTGTATTGTGAAGGAAGACAGAATACTATACGATGCATCAGACATAGGGATGGAGACAAAATAATTAGTTTATAATCTGCAGTCAACCCACCATAGAGAAGCAGTTAGTGGAAATCGCTGGTAGCCCATACTGTAGTATTAGTATTCCAAGGCTCCAGAGTGAGTGCTTTGGATCTTTAAATATGAGTGACTCGAATGTGTATCAAAAAGAATGATTTTTTTTGTTTTTTGTAGCTTTAAATAATTATTGGTTCTTTGGTTTGTAGCCTCACATCTCTGAATTATAAATTTTTCTACAGAAAATTCAAGATACCGAGTCATAATAATGTATCTTCCCTCTTCTCCCTTCCCTGTTTGTTATAATTTTATGGTTACTCTGACCTAACTCAGTGGCCTCGGAGAGAAAGATCCATGTCCCTACCGTTTAAATGAGAGAAGTAGCCAGGGTGCACTCAAGCACACAACTTCATTATGATTTCCAGATTAATGTATTTCTCCTCTCCCCTATACCTTATCGCTTTCTCCCTCCTACCAATTTTCTATAGATTCTTAAGGCCCAGTTTCAGGTGGAAGGGTGAAGAGAATAAAGGAAAGTAGAAAATTAGAATAAAGGCACGAGCCGGTATATATTAGAGGATTAGGCAGAATGCAGAAAGATATTTCAACACCTTATGTCACTTGGCTGTAGCTGCTGGTGAGTCTATCAATTCATTATTTATCAATAATTTTTTTTAAACGACAACAACCAAAATAAATTGCTTTATCTGTGTGTACAAGCCCTTATTGACGCTTAAAGCAGAAATGGGAAAACTCTGGCCCACGGGCCAGATTTTTTATGGTCCGTTGATGTTTTACAAATTACTATTATCTAATTAAAACAGATTACAAAAAAAATTATTTCATAAAACTAAAAGAGAACAATCAAACTTTCAGAAATGTTATCGATGACAGCAGGATAATATGTATGATGGATGATTCACCTGTAGACATAATTTTATATGTGTTAAAGGAGTTATAACTAAAATGTTTATAATCATACACAACAAACACTTGTCTTACTGTTTGTCGCAGTCAGTGGTTGCCTCCCTTTTCTTCAAATTTTAATTAAATTACCCCTCTATAGTCCTCAATTTTTTAGTGATACTTAAAAAAGGTCTCCCCACACCTTATCCTATAGGGTAGGTAAAAAAAAACAATAAATTTAAAATTAAATTAGTTCCACAATATTGATAGCCCAATTATAAAATAACCATCAATCTTATAAAATTAAAGCTAGACCTTCTAGGATTGATAATGCACATTTACTGTTTCTACCAGTTAAGCTTACCATTGGGCGAAGGGAAGCTGTGCAGCTTGACAGAAATGTTGTCCTTGAAAATCTTCTCGGCGACTGCTCCAAGGAGAAAAGAGCACGTCCTCCAGAAGGCCTTGTTCACATGGTAGGGATCAGGATCCTTGAAATGTAGAAGTTCAAGCTGGCATCCCGACTCAAGGGGGCGATGCATGTCCCACAACGTTTTGTCGACAAGTGCCAGTGCTGAGCGTCGCATCAACATCTCTGACATGTCTAATGGTGTGAAGATTACAACTCGCTAATTAGTTTCTCTTGAAGCAGTTACACAATTAGACCTAATTCTAATCAAAATAAAATGTGAAATTAAACAGCAAGCTTACAAAGGCGCAACCATTATTGAATCTGGTTTTTTGAGATATTAAACTTTTGTCCATGTTCATTCCAAGGAAATATTTTAATAATAGACCTAGGGATTTATTATTTATGGTAAATTCTTGGTAATTTTGAATATTTTTTAAAGCTGAACAAGGGAAGTGTTTTTTGGATTTGAGCCCCCCCATCCCCTCTAAATTATAAATTATTGCCAATAATGTATTTTATATTCCTCCTTAATGAAAAGGCTAGCAGCTAAATGGACTTAGGTTTGACAACCAATATAAACAGTAACCAAGCTATGAACTATATTATTTACAATGGCTGTGAATTATTAGTATGGGCACAACATAAACCGAAAATTGAAATTCAAATCAAATATTTTGACATATGCATGTATAAAAATAATTCTTAAAGTTGTATAAAAATTAAATTTTAACAATTATTTTAATAAATTTAGACTAAATTTGGTGCATATATACAGTACAAGGTTGAAATATAGGCTTGCCATTGAAGCCCATATTTAAAGAAACAGTTCATTATTTTATTTTTTTATAAAATATCTAAGAAAGTGTGATTAAGTAAAGATGAATTTAGTTGTTACTCAGTTGTGCCAACAGAAGTAATTATTGAATACCAATGAACTTACGTTGAGCACAGTTAAAGGGAGTTGAGATGTCCTTGTTCATGACAAGTGTTACATCTTCAGGTTTGCCCACATAATGTACTTCAATTTTTTCCACTCTTCCTATATTTTCATGCTGTCTCTTTTTTTCTTGGGAAAATAAATCATTTCTTCTTTTTTTGGATCGAGCATTATTAGACAATGACACATCAGTGTTTAAACAACCTGTGGAAAGATAAATAACAAGAACTTTACTTTTTTTTAATGTACACGCCTTAGTGATGTCGAAGAAGGCAAGGAGAAAGAGAGAAGGAGACCAAGAAAACAACAAATGCAACTGATTGATGACCTCAAATTAGGAAAGATGATGAAGTTCAAAGAAATAAAAAATTAAGTTGCAAATAGGAAGTGCTGAAGGACTTAATTTATACAACTAAACAAACCTGTTGAAAGACAGAGCACCTAAATATAATAATAGAATGGGTATAGCAAGGTGGCCACTCAAAATCTAGAATAAAAGTACAATAATTTTTCTGATTTTTAAAAGGATTTTCCTTTGGTTGCAAGACTTTGAACAAATGATTCTGAATTAAAATTATTTGCAAAAGTTGTGTTGAAAATACCACCAAATTTTAGTACATGAGCAAGTATTGTTAGCTGAGTATTTCTACTCAATGCCTATATTAGTAGATTATTGTCCTACACAATTCTCACCAACTATAACTCCAATTATATTTTTAAAAACTTTAAATTACTTCAAAATGGATCATAGTTTTTTTAAAAAAACCTACCCATATCCTATCCATAGAGGTTAACTGGTGCAACTACATTAGCAGACCCTACAAGTAAATAAGCTGTTAGAATATTTTTGTTAGTTATCGTAGGCCTTTATGGAATAATTAATAATGAATGTATTTAATCATAATTGTTGTAGGCCAAAATGATTACTTTTTTTTTTCTTCTTTGCTTTAACTACTATTTCTACTAGTTCCTTCTCTAGAGCTAGGGGTAGTGCTTTTTCCACACTTTACATAGACTGTCCTGACACCCTCTAACACTTATTTCAATGCTGGGACACTCTCTTAATTCTCGTCATCATATTTATCCTTGTTTTATTCCGTGCTGGAACTGCCGTTCACAACTTCCATTTTGGATTCACCCAGCAAGATCTCATTTGTAATAATTTCACAGTCTGCATTGTCAAATCTTAATTTATATAGAAATGTCATTGACACATTTTAGCTCAGTTTCTTGAATGGCACATTGTCCTTTTCGTCCATAGTCCACACATCAGTAGCCAAACCTGTATGCCAGAAATGGTTCAGTATTGTGGCTGTTGACACACTCCTTTACGCTTTGTCGGCAAAATTCTGAAAATTGATTGGTACGTTCTTTGATTCCAGGGCTTTTTGTTTGTATGACTCATAACTTCCATCCTGTGGACGCCTATGTCCATGGGCAGAAGGACTGACGTGTTGTCGGCTGAATACCAGGAATACCAGTTTAGTTTTACTGAGATTTGAAACATGAGAATGAGCAGGGCACTTGTCTACCAGAAGTTTAATCTTAAATTTATTTGAATCTCAACTCTGGTCAGAGTTTTTCTTCAAAAAATGAATGTCATCAAGGTTTTTGCATTTAAATGATAATTCACTGGGAGTCACTTGATATTTTTTAAATATCTTGGGTTCTTAAAAGCCCCAATCAATAATAGTTTAGGCCTATGCTTCTTCAACCCTAAGTTATTCAATTTTTTGACAGCTTTTCACACACATTTTTCTCCTTTAAATTAAAGTATTTTGTGTGATGGAAATTGATAGAATACTCCAGTATAGCAGCTGTTCTGTTAAAGAGGTTATCGAGAAAGTAGGCGTCACAAATTTTCAGCCACTTTGAACTCAGCAATTTCAAAGTTGTTTCTTGATCCAGAGACTTTGATTTTTTGTTTATCTTCCCAACTGTAATGCCATGGCTCTTCTTGCACCTGTCCATCCACCCCTACAAATAAACAAACTCTTAGTTCTCATCCTAAAACTTTGCCAGCTGTTCAGTGCTGAACTTCAGTCCAGGGTTCGCTTCGACTTCTTGATGTTAACTGCTCAGATAATTTAACTAAACTGATCAGCTGGTTTGAGTTTCATCCACCCTTTCAAAGAAAGTAATTAGTGTAAATGATGTACAAATGGCAACAAACTGTTACTCCCTCACCATCTTGACTGCACTAGAGCGGTTTCCCAAGTCACTGAGTTTTATTGTTAGCAGAGAAGTCAGTCTTTCCTTGCCACAACCACAGTTCGAATACTAGATCTCAGTGAGAGGGATGAAGTCCAGTGAGTTGGGTGAAGTGGCTGTTTATGTTCATAACTCTGGAGTTTACACAGGTACTTTTTTGCCCACTTTACATTCCGTACTTTTGATCACAATGAGTGCTAGGAAAACAAGAACTCTGATAGAAAATTGGTGTCTTCAAGCTTTCAAATATGAACTTTTGTTTTCAAAGAATTCTGAAGTTAAGTGAAATTTTTAGGTTCACTAAAATCAAATTGAAGAGCTTATTTTATTTTTTTAGCATCGCGCTTTACTACTTGTTCAGGTTAAAGGCCTACGCTTATGTATTAATTACGCCGATGGTTTTAGGGATTAGGAAAGTTATATTCAGAGTAAGTGTACCTGCATTTGTGTGGAGGGAGAGTGAAAAACCATTTTGGAAAAACCACCCTAAGTACACCCGACCAAAATTCAAACCTCGATCTCCCCATAATCAGCAGTATATTCTACTGCAAAAGTAGCACGTTAGACCATGCGGCCACCGAAGTGGGTTTGAAGGTTTATTATAAGAAAATATTTTAACACATAGGCATATTGAAATTTATGTGAATCAGGACAAATTAAGAAGCTAATTATGAATAAAAGAAACCTATTTTCTATGTTAAATAACATTACCAAAATGCAATGTTATTTACATGTAAAATACTATACCTAAATTAAGATATTATTCGGGGGAAGTAGCCTACCTTTCATAAAGTGTATAGGCTAAAAGTTATTTTCTTCGTTTTGTTAAAATACATGTCTATTTTCTTAATTATTACTATTCCTATACACTTTAGAAGAAGAGAATTGAATATTTATAAAGTTTCAAAAGTTTCTATTTGCTACTGTTATAGTGATTACTGATTAATCGGTTCACGTTGGGCGTCGATTAAAGTGATATGAATTAATCGGTCCGCGTTGGGCGCCAATTAAAGCATTACAGTATTTATTAGGTGATATAATTGGTATTTATAACCCCGTGATCGAGCCCCAATTATGATTACCATTTAATTAGCTGATATTTTAACAGTGATCGAGCACTAATTAAAGCAGTATGGATTGTAATTGTGATAGTGCCCTGTGATTGAACAATATCAATAACGATATTAAATAAACAAGACTTTTGATGTTGCACTCGGTTTATTAAGATGATTATATCTCCGGTACAAAGATATTATGTAAAATGATACAAATTTCGTTGAACTACAGATTATTTTCTGTGTACTCTTTGTATTTAAGTTAGTGGCACTGTCGTGATATTACACGTTCTCTAGGTTTATGTCACCCGCACTGTGTGTGTTCATACGCACTAACAGTTTATATATGACATACCCCTTGCCTCTTGGACCTCTCGTGACCAGTGTCAAAACCAACAAATCGAAAGCGTCCTGGCTACAGGTGTCGTGAAGGCTAGCTTCCTAAGTTGTAGAGGGAGCTAGCGTCACTTGCTTTATTTGGTAAACACTACGGAGTTACTTTTTGAAAGAAAAAATAAGTTTTAATGGTGCAATCCTTTTACATTATTTCTGAAAAGTGCGTGACTCTTCATAGATGGAGTATTGAAAGGATATTTTACATACAATACTTTAAAGAAAAATGCACTTTATCCATGACTTTTTAAATATATGAGAGGGGTCCAAATCAGAATCATTACACTGTTTATGAACGTGATATTGTGATCAGTGGTAAGTTACTATGCATGTTGGTTGGCCATGTTTCTTTTAAAAGTGTCAATCTAAGTTCAAGAACATATGAGACACCTAAAACTATATCCCAAAGAATTAGATTTTTTTTTTACAAACACGCAATAATGGTCTACAACCAGGGCTGTGGAGTCAGAATCTTGGAGTCTGAAGCAATTTTGGGTGTAGTTGGAGTCAGAGTCTGTAAAAATGTATCGACTTCAACTTGAGCTTAAAAGTAAAAACTTATAGGCCTAATATTATCTATAACAGTAAATGTTAACTATATAATTTTAATTTTATACTTGTTTTTATTCTTCACAACCAATATTTGTAGTTTGGGTTGACAAACTTTTGTAAACATACATTCACAATGTCAAAGAAACTTTCATAAAGTCATTTTTACTATATAATTTTACTGCGGTAAATTTGTTATTACTTATTCATATAGTTTAACCATTTATGAAGGAGTCGGACAGTAGAAAAATAAAGGAATCGGAAACAAGGGCTTGGAGTATTGACTCCACAATCCTGTATACAACAACCACATTTCTATTTATTTCATAGCAAACCATGAGATATCATTAGGCTTATCTTTTTATCTTGTTTGAATAGGAATCTTGAGTACCTACTAAAAATAAAACTACACAGTGTAACCTCATACAATAATCCATCCAAACTATTTATGCCAAACCCATTAGATGATGTCAAAAATTTAAAAGGCAAAATTAATGTTTAAATAACATAATTTTTATTATACAAAAATAGCTTTCAAACCCTCCATAATTAGTATATAATTATGGTTTCAACCAACCTAGCTTATCCTAGACTTTGATAAGTTGATACCCGCCTCAGTGATGTAGTTAGCTAACGTGCTGAGCTAGACTGCTGAGAACGGGGAGATGGAGGTTCATATCTCGTTCAGGTGAGCTGGGGGTAGTTTTTCCTAAATGGTTTTCCACTCTCCCACCACGCAAATGCAGGTTCACAACATCTAAATTCAACCTTCCTAATTTTTAACCCATTATCATAATTAGTATTAGTACTAGTACTAGTGTATAACCCGAACGGGTAGTAAGACATGGTGCTAAATAAAAAAATTGTGTAAAGTTTTATTTATGATTTACCATAAACATAATCAGAACTGGTATAGTAAGCTAACAATTTAATTTAGAACAAATAACCCGCCTCGGTGGCGTAGTTAGCTAATGCGCTAGTCGTGTTGAGCTCTACTGCAGAGGATGGGGAGATTGAGGTTCAAATCTCCATCAGGTGAACTGGGAGTGGTTTTTCCTAAATGGTTTTCCACTCTCCCTCCACGCAAATGCGGGTTCACTTCCTATATATTCAACCTTCCCAATTCCTAACCCATTAGCGTAAATAGTACTTATGCATATAACCCGAACGGGTAGTAAGACACAGTGCTAAATAATAAATATATAAATAAATAAAATAATATAACACATATTTTCATGAACCTGAACAATACCAAGCAAAATTATTAACTATATTAGAATAAAAAGAAATAAAATATTGACAAAATATAGACTATGTCTAAACTTAGAAAATAAATTTATTTACTTATTTCAGAAGGTATTGTTAGGCCATCAACCTGCTGACCAGCGTACTTGTTCACCTTAATAAATGTATAGGCCTATATCCATTCCAACTTTCATTAAAATTAAATTATTTTCTTTGACATAAAAGGTTAGGTTAGGCTGGGTTAGTTTGCTATTCATAGCACTTAAACGTTTATTTAATAATTATAGTTCGTTAAAATAATAGTTAATGTGTTATATATTTCAAATTAATCTAATCGTCTTTATCTTTTAAGTGTCAAATGTAACTGTATGCAGTGGTTTTATTATGGTGAAAATATAATTTTCTAAACGAAATTGTTTCAGTACTATATTCAAAATTACTTACAGAATTGCACCCCCGAGGTGCTAAAGAGAGTATTTGCTTTCTTCAGTAATAATGTACATTTATGGGAATTATTTCTCATGTTTTCAGAGACAGCTAAAGTATTATATCGATTACTACCATGAGGCAAATAAAAAAATTATTAAAAATATTATTGGGCTTAATATAACTTAGCTTAGACACCGGGCTGAACTATTCCACATCAATAATAAGCATCACAGATAGGCATTGATCTCTGGAGATCAATGAGATTAAACCAGACGTCCATGACCAGCACAAGAAAAACAAAAATAACCAAGACAAATTAGTTTAGAAAATAATTATAGAGGCCACTCTGGAATAATAATTTTTATCAAATAAGAAATATGTGAAGGAAAAAGGTGCTCAAAAAATATTTACCATTATGTTTGAATGAAACTGTTACATACAAATCTGAGTAATTTGGCCTAAAAATGGTGAACAACTTTTTTTTACAGTAATATCTATCACTTTAAGATGATCCAGGACCCAAACAAAAATTTGTGTCAAGAGCACCAAACGGAGAACTGATAGTAAATTCAATTTTCTATCCAACCATCTAAGTGTGCAAAGGACTAGACCATTGAACTCTATAATATAACTGGATAGACATACACATACACATTGCCAAGGACAAAAGCTTGACGCTCAAGTTTATCGTCTACTACACTGTGGGGGGACAGATTTAAAGGGGTTTTTCAATGTTCTTATGCGAAAACATGTATCTGATGAATAAAAGTGTTATTGTTTGAAAATAGTGAAGTATTATATCACGCTTTCCTGAAGAAACATTTACATTAAAGGATATACAATTCAGTTTTACAGGTAATACTGTACAAATATGAGTAAAATCTTTAAAAAATTTAAATATATTGTTTACAATCTGCCAAGACTACACTTATATTTAAAGTTGGCTATTAGCTTGTATATTGGTTTCAGATACCATATTATATTGAAAGTTCGATAAATATAATGAATAAGGTATCTTAAAACTTGATTATATTTGTTTGAATGACAAACTTTGTGTAGTTACCATACTTTCAACCTTTAACTTAGGTTATAGGCTTGTAGAAAGTATCATTATATTAGCATTTTTTTAAAAAGTTGGCTCATATCTTGTATATTGCTTTCAGAAACCATATTATGTTGAAAGTTCGATAACTATAAAGAAACAAGTTAGCTAAAAACTGTCTTATATTTGTTTGAATAACATACTTTGTGTAGAAGCCTTAAGTTCAAATAATAATTTAGGTTATAGGCTTATAGGAAGTACGGTTGTAGGAAGAATTTAGTAATAGTCCCAATCTGTAAGGCTTTATTTCGTACCAGAATACTATCATATATATATTGGTAGGATAAACGTCCATTTAGAATGGGAATAAAAATTTCCTTCTGGAAGGTCTTTTATCCTAACTAAACACAACTGTAGGGTAGAATTCTGGTACGAAATAAATCCTTACAAGCGAGCTTCCTTCAAAAATCATCGTATATATTAGGCTACATCAACTTATTCAAAGACCTAAACAAACCAATTTCGAACTTTGAAATGCTCTTCAAAGCTTTTACTAACATATTTATTTCATTTAACTAATCACACATTGATGTATCTCATATGGTCAATCAAATTAATGAACGATGTCAAAATACCACATAACCTTGTATAGGTGTAGGAGAGAAAGAGATACCCGAAAGTTTCTTCCTCTCTTACACAATGGTATGCAGACGACAACTCGAAAGTTTCAGCCACAGATGTCCATCCAGTTATATTATAGAAATCAATGGCCTAGACCCTACAGATCTGAGCAATTAGACCCAAACTTGGGGAAGAACAGGATATTTTAAATAAAATCCTCCATTACACATTTTTTAAGTTGCTCCAGC
>CABFWB010009672.1:0-12031 GCA_902151455.1 Timema bartmani
GCTGCAGATAACATGACTTTATGTATGAATATATTAAAATGGTTTTAGTAACTTTAGTAACTAACTTCTACTGTTCTTCCAACCAAAATCATACTATAGCTGTGTTAGATACAATTGTCTCTGAGCTCACACTTGTGTGATTATCTCGGAAACGGGGGAAGCTAGACAGTTTCTCCAAGATACCTTTTTTATTAATTTTTACTCCATGTTTTGTAATTTTAAGTCAAAATCGGCAATACTTACTCTGACATATTTTATTGCAGAAAAAGGTCTTACAACTCCCTCTTTTTTACATGATGGAGGTGGGTAATGGTAACAGCACATCTAGTTTATTAATGATCAAAGTTTCAATAAGTAGTATACAAAGATTCATTGCAATACCCTAATCCGTTTTCATAATATTTCACACAACAGTCGTTTTTAGCTCTATCTTTAGGTGTGTATACCGCCCTCATTATTCAAGATGGACCCTAGGTTGCTGATGTGAATTATTCTATTTTCACCCAAGGAATAGCCTGCCAAAGTTTGATGCAATGTTTTAGATACACGTTGTATATCTTTTGGCGAGTGTATTTCTTAGTGTATGTGTTGAATTAATAATAATTATTATTATCTCATTATTTTAGCATATTGTAGAAAAATTGAGTGGTCAAAAGAAGTGCAAATTAAGCTCATAGGGCTTTATAAGCCACACCAGGTAATCTGGAATCCTAAAGATTTAGATCACTATAGTAAAATAAAAAACTGTAATCGTGGAGGAGATTGGGGCCGTGATGGACAGGGATGGGAATGAGTGCAGTAATCATATGGAAAATATGCTAGCCGCCCTTAGACGGGGGGTGGGGGGGAAGATATCATCGGTACAGGAAAACTTAAGAAAATATGTACAAACTATTATATATAACTTTTTTGTAGGTAAAATATTTGCTTGGCCTCAGGGAGCAAAATATGCCCTAAGTAGGGTACTTAGGGACAAATAGCGGATGATTTTTTCACCGATTCTTACTACCAGTTCGGATTATATGCCTATGCACTAACTACACTAATGGGCTAGGAATGAGTTAGGTGTAAGTTAGAGAAAGTGCACCCATATTTGCATGGAGAGCGTAGGGAAGCCATTTAGGAAAAGCCTCTTCACTGCACCCGACTGGGATCGAACTCTGATCTGCCCGTCCTCGGAAGTCTATTGTAACACTAGAGTGACGCCTTAGACCTTGAGGCCACCGAGGCGGGTAGGGGGAGGGCTAAAGGCGTCCTTTTTTACCTGATTTTCTGCTAATTATGCTGCACCTTTTTTAACTGTTGCTAATTTCCCAGTTGGCATACCTCGTTTTACTAATACAGCTTAATAAACTGGTTGTCCCCAAATTTGTACTTCTAGAAACTTTTTTTTTGTTTACCAAATAGGAGATGTTGTTTGTGAAATTAAGGTAAATAAAGTTAATACTTAAAGTAATTTGTTAAATTTATTTATAACGATCTCTAGTTAAATACAATATATTTTTTTAAATATATCACAATAAACACAAACACACGAGCGTTTTTGTTCTCCAGTAGTTTAATTTAATACCAGTTTTATTCATTAGAAAAAACAATTTTAAAAAAAACTAACTATGGGAACACGTTGCGAACATATTCTGTTCAAGTCTGGACGTGGCTTAAGAAGTAATTTTAAAATTTTGTCTTAATCTCAAGTGCACATTTTCATGTTTATAGTTTCATTGGACTTACTTATAAGATGTCTAGATTCTAGGCAGTACGCCAGAACCACGTAACCGTTATGTAATAGTTTTATTGGAATTACTGTAGGTACAGTAGCTCCATGGCTTCTTTGGTGCTGACTGACAGCTCACAGCTGACAGATGACGGCTTTGAAAAGCTGTCAGACCAAATTATGTATCCCTACGCCGGACCATATGATTTGCAAAAAACATGTGTTTAGCAGCTGTCACTTCTCAAAATTTAGGTATATACTTAAATGTTGACTGTCAGCTGTCAGCTGTGAACTGTGTCAGTCAGCACCAAAGAAGCCATGGGGCTACTGTAAGTATTAGGAACTTGGTTGGGAACACATTTATTAAAAATGAAAGTTTCAGTCAAGTTGATAGCATTTTACTATATTATTTGTATTGGACCTAATTTCTAGTTATTGCAATAATTATTCATCAAAAGTGACAGCAAGATTTCATATTACATGATTTATTGACTAGTGGGTTTTTGCAACGATGGCTGGAAATTATTGCACTAAAATTTATTTTAAACTTTTTATTGGGAAAGGATCTATACAATAAGCCCTCAACTCACTTTTTAGTTTAAAGTTTACTCGTCAAAGGCAAACTTTACTTAGAAAAATAGTTTTCTGTGTGTAATTTGAATAAAAACGTATATTATTACAATACCACATTCAGATTATACGCATATGTACTAATTACGCTAATATATTAAAGATGATAAAGGTTTAATTTAGAAGAAGGTTACCCGCATTTGCTTTGGAAACCATTTAGGAAAAACTACCCTAGGTACACTTGACCTGGATTCGAACCCAGGTCTCCCCGTCATCGGCTGTCTGGCACAGAATGTCAAATTCCTACTAGCCTCGTTCTTACATACCAGCCCATACTTTCGACCCGTCCTGAATAATATTTACTGTACGTACGTGAGAGTCTTGGTAACGGGACTGTCTGCGCATTGACAATATGTGATGAGACACGACGGCCAAGCGCTGCGACTGGTCGAATGAAGGGTTTTATTAGAGTGCAGGGTTCGTGACTAGCTTTGGTTGGAGTATTTAAAGTAGTATAAATTATCGTCTATACCAGACTCGCCAAATATACTCTAACTAAACACCACCGACCATTATACTCTATCTAAACACCACCGACCAATATACTTTAACTAAACACCTCCGACCAATATACTCTAACTAAACACCTCCGACCATTATACACTAACTTAAAAACACCGACCAATATACTTTAACTAAACACCACCGACCAATATACTCTAACTAAACACCACCGACCAATATACTCTAACTAAGCACCACCGACCATTATACTCTAATTAAACACCACCAACCATTATACTCTAACTAAACACATCCGACCATTATACTCTAATTAAACACCACCGACCATTATACTCTAATTAAACACCTCCGACCAATATACTCTAACTAAACACCACCGACCAATATACTCTAACTAAACACCTCCGACCAATATTTAATGAGAAAGAATCAGAAGCTTAATATAAACCTCTATGTGTTCTTGACAGTGGGTGGAACTAATAAAAAAATAAGATGTCCAAAATATTATATCACAAGGTTCTTAAAGCGTATGTGGCCTCATATTACTAAGAAAGATAGTAGGCTTACCTTTCTTGATTCCACTATGATTTAGCTTAAAAGATAAACTGGACTGGATATCTTTCTGGTAGAGTGGTTTGTTTGGGCTGACACAACTATTTTAAACTAAAATAAAGCTATCCATTCGATTATAAATGATTGATTTTATTAAATTTTAGTCAACCATTCTTGTAAGCAAGTCTGAGGTGCCCAGAATACACCATTTGTGAAGATATGCGATGGCATTAAATGTAAAATTGTTCCGTTTGTGATCTCTCGGTTTTTCTTAAGCCAAACATAAAATAATTTGTTTAGTTCATACCTACAGATTGTTGCTAACATTGTAGTATACACGAGTATTAGATGCAGGATCATTTTACTAACTTAAATAAAGTGAAATAAACTCCCAGTTATTATATTACAATTTATAAACATTTTTTATTATCTCAGTAGAAAGTAGAAACTGGTGTTTTTAGGTGGACTCAATGACGATGTAATCATCGATAATGGAGCTGAAATGGTTTCAGGATTAAATCTACTCTTGGAAAAATAAATCTTGGCATCGTCTCTTAATGTAGTTCTATATAGAGTTTGCGCTGAAACATAGTTTCAATGGTATTCATGAATGCATGCTGAGAGTCGTTTAGTTGTAATCTCGGACCCCTTGTAACCTGGCAGTTCTCCCCTGTCCCCTCCTCCTAAACAATATGTCCGCGCACGTTATATATCTAACACCAACAAAAATGTTCCCAGTTAAATTCCGTCATTGATAAAATAAATGAGCGATTATTACGGACACGTTCCTTTATAACGTGTTACGTGTGTTACAGGTGTTTTACCTCAACAACACGTCTACCTTAGAGCCTCATCCTTTGACGATAGAAGAGTGTGGAACGCCTTGTTTCTTAGACACGTTTATAAATCTCACAATACCAGTCATACCAACTGACTGGGAGAAGGAGTGCCAACTAAACTTGACTTTCGAGATAACATAGAAAGATCAATAAATATAAATTTTTAATTAGATAATTCCTCAAAAGACTTTTTACATATTTTATTCCATGAACTTGGAGGGATAAGAGCATCCTAGTGAAATTGTAAAGGGATTGTGAGATAATATAGTAAATGCATTTACTTGGAAGTAGGATTATTTTAGTGCATATCTCACAGTTCTTTGACCATATTAGTTGGTAATGCAAGAAGAAACTGTGCCAAAATATACATTTTAATTAATCTAACTCTAAAAATACATATAACATTGATGGTTATTAATACTTAAAACTGATAAATGTTGCCTGAAATGTTATTGAGTGATATATCCTGTGATTTTATATATATTAAAAAACCAATATTTAATGTAATTAAAAACTACATTCACAAAATACTTTTAATCAGCTTCAATTATTATAATAGATTTTTTTAATATGTTTTGGGTTTTACTTTGTGAAAATGTACTATTTTCTCTAAGTGTTACAGTGTGTGCCGTATTATTGTTTAATTTTCTGATTAGGATGGAAATGAGAGCTGAATCACATTTTGACTAGTCTAAAGGGGTAACATTAACTCAAACTAGAAACATTTTGCCGTATTAATAGACAATTGAGTGTCGGAGTAGTAATTAGATAAGCCTACTCCTAAACTATCAAATGAAGGGAAGATACTGATAAAGAGAATAAATGTTTTCTAGAATATCTACTTGTTAATACTATGCTCAACATGTTTTCCACAAAAGTATTTTATTTGTGTGGTCTATTATAATACTAAGGGATTTTTCAAAAATACAAACTTTCTTGTATTCAAAATTGATACCGTTTAACTATTTTATCAGTGTAGATCATAATTACTCTACCTTGTTTAGTTACGGATTGGTCCACATTGATGGGCACGTGATCTAGACGTAAAGCTCGTTTAATATAGTTTACCATAAATTGGGAGGTCAGGGTTTGAGTACAGTTTAGGGGTACTAAGGAGCTTTTCCCTAAATTTCTCTCAATATTAATGTTTACCTTTGTGTAGCATTCCAAAGAGAAATGTGTCATTTTTTATTTTGGGAAGTTGAGCCCCGAATTTTTAGAAGAAACTTCTCAGTGCCCTTTAAATGAAGGAAGTGAAAGTATTCGGGAATGTATTTGTAAAAGTGAATAATTATTGTACCAAGGACTAGAATGTTTATTGACGTGTGTGAGAAAGGGAGACAACAATTATTTCTAGCACATTTTGAAGGGAAATTTTCAGATAAATAAGCAAATCTAAGCAAATTAACTTAATTTTTGTTTCTGACTCTTCTCGTACAAAATCATTATTTTGTGAGGTCCATTCCAAAATATTTATTTAAGTTGTTTGAAGGACTTTAAAAAATGTTTGAATATTTCTTTTAAAACCAAAACTATTTTTTCATATTTGCCACTAAGACTCATTAGTCATTACTCATCATAATCAATTGTTACACCCTATGGCCGGGTCAGTTTAGTAAAATGCCTCTCTCTTCCTCTATACTTCCACCATTCTTCCTCATTTAATTTCTTCCATTCTTCTCCTTTCATTTGAACACTTTCTGCTATCTGCTCCTTCAATCTCTTTCTTGACCTCCCGTGCGGTATTTTTTTCTACATGCTTCATTTCCAATATTTTCTTTAGCATTCTCTCTTTTTCCATCCTCATTACATGCCCATACCATCTCAGTCTTGCTTCCTCTACTATCTCATGTACTCCATGTACCTTCACTCTTTCACAGTTAGCTTAGTTCTTAATCTGGTTTCTCCTCGTGACAGCTAACATGCGCTTCACAAACTTTATTACCATAGCCTCCACTTTCCTAGTCTCTCTTACATTCAATATCCATGTTTCTGATGCATGTGTTACAATGGGTAAGAAATACGGCTTGTACAACACTTCCTTACATTTCCAGGACAATTCTCTTCTCCATAGCAGGTCTCTTACGCACCTTTAGAACAACTCTCCCTGATGTCCTCTTCTTATTACAACCTCTCTTCTTCCACCTTTCACCTCAATCACACTTCCAAGGTATTTTACGTTATGTACTTTTCTCAGCTTTACTCCATCCAACTTGATAAGTTTATTAGGCCTTATTCTTTTCCTTGTCATTATCATCACTTCACAATTTACCATGCTAAATTTCATCCCAGTACTTGAACTTCATATTCCTTCTACCTCCATCCATCAAGTCATCAGCAAACATCATGGCTTTCATTATTTCCTCCCCGAATGTTCGTGACACTTTATTCATGACTATTTATATTACCATTACAAACAGTAATGGTAAAGGGAACTCTCCTGCTTCACTCCATTTTGTATTTGGAACCCCTACGTACTTCCACTCCCCATCTTAACACAACTCCTGTTATCCTCATACATGCTTTACACTTTCATTATCAACTCCTCTTTTTACTTTGGCCTCTTCCATCGCTTTTCAAACTTTATTTCTATCCACTCTATCACATGCCTTCTCCACATCCATAATACCATTACCAAGTAATAGCAATAACCATTGTATGCCCACTTCACCTGCTGCTCTTATCATTTCTACCGTCACTTCGTCCATACTCGGTGCTTTTACTTGTTTCAGCCTCTTTAATGTATCCTCCACCTCTTTCCATATGGGGCCTATTTTCTCCTCTTCTGCTATTTCTTCCTGCTCCTCTGATTCACTCTCATCCCTTTCCTCTTCCGGGTTGAACACTTTCTCAAAATATCTCATCCATAGTTCCTTTTCTTTCTCTCCTGTCTTTAACGTTCTTACTTCTTCATCCATTATTCTAACTTTTTGTCTTTTCTCTCTCTCATGTGTATTACTTGGCTATATAACACCTTCTTACTTCAGTCCACGTCCCGTTCCCGCATTTCTGTTCATTTTTGCATCCAATCCTTCTTAGCTTCCCGTACAATTCACTTCACTCTTTACTTCTTCTCCCGGTATTCTTCCTCTATTTCCTTATTACTATTCTTAAAACTCCTTCTGAAGGCTTTAGTCTTCTCCTGCACTGCTTCCTTCACCCTGTCGTTCCACCAGTGTGTCTCCTTCCACTTCCTCTTATCACTTGTCCTACCACATACCTCTTCTGCAACTCCCACCAGACTGTTCTTAAACCCTTCCCATTCAACCTCTACACTTAGCATCTCATCCTTGGGTATCAAACTTCTTGCCTTTCTTAATTACAGCTCTCTTTCCTCTTCATTTTTAGCATCCACACCCTTATTCTTCTTTCTTGTCTTACTACCTAGTAGCTAGTACGATTAATTGCTGCAATTGGGCCTTTGACCTTTGATCCCGTCCAATTTGGCCCAGCTGATTTTTTGCCCCATTTGATTTTTGCTTCATTTTGTCCCATTTGATTTTTGATGTGTGCTCATTTGATTTTATGTGTGCCCCATTAATTTTTAATGTATGCCCCATTTGATCTTTTTCCCCATGTGTCCCAGAGAGAGGGTTTTGGGTGGGAGTTTTTTTATTAGTGTGGGAGTTTTTTATTCATTGGTGAGGGAACGTGCAGTCCATGGCGTAGGAGTTTTTTATTTTATTTATTGGTAGGGGGAGCGTGTAGTCGATGGCGTCGGGCATTCTTCCCGTGACATCCCATAAAATGTTGGTGTCGCTAGTGAGGGCGGGAGAGTGCAGGAGGAAACTTTCGCGCCAGCCGTTTAGCGTAGAGTGTGAGCAATGGTTCTCTGCCACAAGACTCTTGTTGGACTTCCTTTCACTTTTTCCCCCTCCCTCCACCACCTCTCCTCCCAAGCTCAGTATGTAAAATACCCCCAGGGGCTAAAATGTGTGGGAACTGACTTGCGCTTTTGGAGGGTATCATTGAACCCTTAGCGAGAGTCGTTAACCCTCCAGCGTGATTAAACTTGTTAATTTTAGTTATAAATGATGAAAGCGGATAGTAATGACTAATGACCCTATTGAAGAGTCATTAACCCGCCCCAACCCTTGACATAATAGTGTCACAGGAAAGTACTTTGACACATCTGGTCGTAGCCCTCCAACGACCTCTGTAGGTCTCGGCTCAGATGTGGTTTCTAACGCTCATTCAGGGGCCGATTCTTCGCAAATAATTCCTATTTAAACATCTTGTTGTTTTTCTACGTTCACCATATTTTTTTAGATATCCTGCCTGTTAACATGGATTCGAACCTGGATATCTTTGTGCGAATGAGTTGAAATTAAAATGTCTGTCTAAAGAGGCAGGCACGAGAATAATAAAATTAGTGTTTGTTAATCATTTGACAGGGATATCAGAATGTACCCGCATTTGTGGGAGGGAAAAAGGGAAAAACTCTACGAACATTAATGTATTAACAACATTTTAGAAAACATTCTAAATAAATCTTTAGTAAGGAGTGAATAAATATAAGTTAAGACTTAGATATTGTTACTTAAAAATTGAGATGATATAACTTCGAATTAAAAAATTTATAAATAAGACTACTAGGGATAAATCCGTGTACAACAGAAAGACCATAAATAAATTATCTACACTCTTGGGATAGCACTTATCTTATAACAAACTGTATTAAATTTAAAATATTTCATTGACTCAATAATTGGACATTTAAAAGAGCCAAATGGTCAAACTATCATTCATAACATACTAAAATTCTAATGTAAGCGTAGTTTAATACAAGAATGAAAAATAAAACTTATTTAAACAACAAGTTAAGATAAAGTTAACGTCTCCAATCAAAGGTTTTGATTAATTTATATGAATTGATAGTTAGATATATGTAATGAAAAGGTTGAGTTATGTCAAAGTCTTATCTGAAATCAACGTCCCATTAGTGTATTAGAAATTAGCATTTGTTCGAAATAAAAGTATTGTATGGTCACTACTTTTCTTTGGGTGCCCGGTAGCCAACACTAGCTACAGCACTACCGCGGCACCGTAGGGACTTACATGGTTGGGATGGACCCCGAGTGGTAGGGGTTGGAATGGGTGGTTCGTGGGGAGTGAGACTCAAGTGTTAGTCCAATAATATATATTTATTAATCTAATCAGGTGACTTAACTACTACATATGTAACCGGGTAGATCTCCCGTGATGAGGGAGCAGGCGCAATAGTGGGACTCTCAAACCTTCGCCTAGATCCGCGATCAGCCCTCCGGTGGGGCGAACCACCAGATCACATATTATTCTGTCGTTAGTCAGTCGTTGCTAGATACCGACCTACATGCACCCAGCATGGCTCCAAACACTCAACAACAAACTTATTCTATCACCTAAACTTTCTGATCTCGATATTTCACCAGCCAAGAAGGTTCATCGGTCGCACCGTGCTCGCTCGTCAACAGAATGCAAGCTATATGAGAGATATGCTATTCTCAGCAGGATGGTAACCCAACACTCTTGACTTCCAAGGAAATGTACAAGCGTAGGTTAACATCTTGCCAGAATAAACCTTAAAATAATTATGCTCTTACAGTATTTATTTTGTTGACCTACCAACCCTTGTAGGGATTTGAACCCCCTACCTTCTTCCGTCACAGGGCGACACGTGTACCGGTAATTGCTTGGAATTGAAATGTAAAATAATACAAGCATTATTGTATTTATAAAGTAATTAGCGTATGTTCTAAATAAAAATAATTATTTTGTTGACCTACCAACCCTAGTAGGGATTTGAACCCCCAACCTTCTTCCGTCACAGGCCGAGATGTATACCAGCATTTTTTTAGGGTTGAAATGTGAAATTATACTAGTATTACTGTAATTATAAAGTAATTAGCGTTTGTTCGAAATAAAAGTACTTATTTTGTTAACCTACCAACCCTAATAAAAATTTAAAACCCCTACCTCCTTCCGTCACAGAGCTAGATGTGTACTAACATTTTCTTGGAATTGAAATGTAAAATTCTACAGTCATTATTGTATTTATAAAGTAATTAGCGTATGTTCTAAATAAAAATAATTATTTTGTTGACCTACCAACCCTAGTGGGGATTTGAACCCCCTAACTCCTTCCATCACAGGCCGAGATTTGTACCAGCATTTGTCTGTTTGGAAAAAATAAACAGGCCCACAGAGGGTGGATAGCGGTCCTTCACAGCATATTGTGCCCTTATCTAGCAGAGGAAACACATCCATACTCAACGGATGCTGAAACACGAATGACGCGTAGTGGTAAATCCGTGCTATTTTACAAGATCGGCCCATTCACCGACAAGGAGACAAAACATTATTGACCAATTAGAGGCTTAAACCTTTACATGTCTCGGAACACATCCATACTAGGTGGATGCGTGAGCACGACTGACGCGTAACGGTAAATCCATGCTGTTTTACATGAATCGGCCAATCACCTGTGAGGAAACAATATTATTGACCAATAAAAAGCTTACACCTTTAGGCCTACATGCGGCTCACCCCATTGAAGCGACTATAAATAGACCTGAAATCATTACATTCTGACATTATAATTCATAATTGAGGCGGATAAATATTAAAATGAGTTTCAACTCACTGGAAAATTGGATAAATTCAGGTATGTTTCAAACAGTTTTTTATATTGTAGTGGTAACTATTTTGCTTATTACTTCTTTGATGTACAGCGGTATGTCATCCTTTGATAGAATGTCAAGAATACCAGTGTCCAGACCCATTGGAGTTATTTAGCGAGGATGGAATTTGCCTAGAGGATAACAACTGGTCCATGGGTAATTAGCGTTCTGCTATAGATTTTAAAGTATTGGCAGTGGGTTTTTTTCCCTCAAAAGTAATCAATATGTATTTATTTAATTGCAGATTACTGGGATCCAAACGGGTTGGACGACTGCCTAGAGCTACAAACACCTCCGCTCTTTGTAGCCAGCGATTAGGGGTGGCTACACGAATTACCACCCGCCGTGGATTTTTCAGCATGTGTGCGGACGCCACCCCTTGAAAGCAGTGAGGCGAGCCCTGTAGTGGACCAACTTCTTGAAGCGGTCAGTGCTCTGCTCCCAGCGGCAAGTTTCACCCCACCGGACCCTGCCACAGACCCTGGATAGACGATCAGCGGTACGCCTGATGTTTGGGGTGAATTGGATGCAATAGATCATCTAATATGTAAGTTTGCCACTCTTTAATTACTAAAACTATCTCTTAAAAAACATATTTTAATTTGTATGAAAGGCACCATCTACAAGTAACAATAATAAAGCCACTAGCTTAGAAATATACAGCTTATTTCCAGGGAGTCAAACCGGAACAGAAACCGGAACCGATAGCTGAAATTAACGTTTATTTTTAAGGAACTGGAATTGGAACCGGAACCCTAAAATCTATTCTTAAGAAACGGAACTAGAATTGGAACCGTTAATTAATTTTAGGTTCTAAAGGGTTCTTAAGGGTTCCTAGTTTTACAGAATTGTATGTAGTTTTGACATGTTGCACACATTTTTCTTTTCTTTCCTAAGCTTAGTTTGATTTTGAAATGTTGTGCTTCCCCCTTTCTCAGTAAGTTCTGAAAGGGCTTGATATATTTTAGTTTACTAGGTACTTTGTTTGAAACCTCTTTTCCAAGGTGATTTGATTTGTGATTAGCAATACACAATAATAAGTTTAGTTTCCAGAGGAATGTCAAGACTGTCACATTGTTCTCTGTTTTCTCACTTTAAGGGTGTATGGCCCAAAATTAATAATATATAAATTATATATATATTTGTAGGTCTTCTTAAACCAAACTTGGATC
>CABFWB010009673.1:0-12024 GCA_902151455.1 Timema bartmani
ACAACAGGTTACGTCACAACAGGATACCTGTTACAATAACAACGCCTGAGGGCTGGAGTATCTGGTCCCGCTAGACTACTACTAGACTCCAAAGAATTGTCAGTTATTGACCGGTACAACTGTAACACTACAAAGTCTTGTTTGGCGCCGATATGAGAAGCAAGATGCTTTCTACAGTTCAGTAAACTGCACAAATTCTTCACCAAGACTTTCTTCCAGATCTCCCGGATATGATTTTATAAGATTTGATTACCTCTTTACAATAACCTTAGGTGTAAACGACCGTAACTGGTGAAGGAATCCAAATACGCTATTCAGCTTTCGATAAGCTTCCTGGCGTTTTGACAGAGCAGAAAGTAAGCTGTCAATAATTACAAGTGTTAGGAATTTAAACTTCTGAGAAGGCGTGTGAGATTCAATAAGAGGATCAAGAGTGCTGAAACTACTAAATCATCATATGTGCGATTTTGCTTGTGTTCTCTTGTATTTTGTTGTTGATAATCTTCATCATCAGCCAGATCTTTGGATTTTTGCTCTATGTCTGAAAAAGTAGATCGTATAACTTGCATATATCCATGCAAGGATTCATAGAGTGTACAAGCCACGTTCAAGCCTTGGCCATAAGATTGCAAAAAAAAAAAGCACTTGTCATTTGAAAACGTTGTAATACTTGATCCCACAGTATGACCATTATTCTTGTTTTCAATTTAATCACTGTCGAAAATAGTCCACGAGCCTGTTGTTGACATTCTGACTTCTGATCGTTGTTAGTTGAAATGTCTTTCAAGACTTGTTTTATTGCAGAAAAGCTTCGTAACAGTGCTTTTGTTGCTTATGCACGAGTGGACCACCTGGTATCGGACATTCTTTTCAAAATGGGCAAATAAGCATCATCATTATCAGATAATGCAGCACAAAGGAGATCCCACCAATAAGTAGAAGCAGACAAAAAAGTGTACGCGCTTTCTACGAATTGAAAGAAACGTACTGCTTCTTCACAACATTCAGCAGCACATTTTCCTACCAAATTGAGTGAATGTGCGAAACTTGGAATAAAATCCGTAAACTCATTCAGCTCTTTAATTCGTGCTTGTAAGCTACTATACTTTCCACTCACGTTGCTGGAATTATCACAAATCTGACCACGGCATTCTTTTAAATCAATGTATTTTTCCTTTAAAAAGTCAAGTAAACTTTGAGCGAGCTGCTGAGCACTATGACCCTTACAAATCTTTCAACTGGTCCAGACGGAAAAACATAGCGTATAGTCAAAGTCAGCTGGTCCATATTAGATATATCTGGAGTAGAATTCAATGAAATAGAATAATACTTGTATTTCTTCAATTCGCTGATAGTGTTATCTAGTATGATTGATATCCCTTTCCTTTGTTTGCATGAGTGTTTATATGCTCTTCCAGAAAAGTGTCAAACTTGGCCAGCAATTCTAACAACCCCAAGTAATTTCCATTATGAGGAGAGCCAACAGTTTCATCACTACCACGAAATGAAAGGCCTCGCTCTTCTAAAAACTTTATAACTTCAATCATCCGCTCTAGAACTGTGCACCAATACTTTTGTTCAGCCTCAATTTATTTCACAAGTTTAGAATCGACAGGTTCACCTTTGTTTTTGCGCATCAGTAGTGAAATTAAAACCTAATATGTGAGGAAATATTTTAATGTCGCCGTAATAGATTGCTTGCATTTTTCTAGTCATTAAACTCCTGTTCGCAAAAGTTTGATGAACATCCTGAACTCATAACCTTGCAAGGGAAACAGAATAAGCCTCCTTTGCTTTCTGAATAGCATAACCAATTTCTTGCATGTTGCTTGTTTGTAGGTTTATAGACACATTATGTGAAATAAGATTCTGACAGTGCCAAGATTTTTTTCATTGTCATACAATCGCATGGATGTCACTATCATCATGTTGACATTCATAGCTTCCTTTGACTATCCAATATTCACAATCAATTAGAGTACTTGTTATTTTCACTTATTTCGCATTCATTGGATGCTGGCTGCTGTTGTATCATCCCTTCTGCCACATTAGAACTAGTTGATTCTACATTTCCATCTTCATCTGTTTTTACAACATCACCATCTCCATGAACATAAAAATATTCTGTTAACTTACGTGTTTTTGATATCACAAGTTGTTTTATACTTTCTTTTTCTTCCTTCGCTTTACGTTTTGTACTCCCAAAAGAATAATGACGTCCAATATATCTGGCTCTATTACTCATTGCTATGTGCAAATTGTAGACTAAGGACTGCAATGAAAAAAATCATTAAAATATGCATTAAAATATATACAGTATAAGCTTCTTTTCTTTACGTATATAAACTGTTTGACATTGTCAACTCAAATTTAAAATATCATTATCCTTACTTTAGACTTTAGAGAATGTCTTTATAAAGATCAAAATAATTGTCCACTCTAATAACAACGAACAGTAAACAATTATAAACTTTATGATTGATTGGTTTTAAATGCAAACAGAAATAATAACTAACTTTCGTTTACACGCTTGATTGAAAAAATAAACATATTATTAACAGACTACAAAACAGCTTGAACGTTAGCACTGAAGTTCAATAACAAATGCTAGATCTCTCTAGTTGACGCTTTTTTTAAAATAAACATGTAAAATTTAGGAAATAAAAAGGTAGGCCTATAATTTCCAAAACGGCATTCCAAGAACATATTAACAGTTTTTGTTACAAATACTAAATAGTGCATAGTAGTATCAATACATACTAGTGAACAATTATAAATGGATGTGATTGGTGTGATTATGAGCGCGTATGGATCACACAACAATCAACCAAGAATAGTTTTCTGAAAATTATCGGTTTAGTGGTTGTTAAAGCTCATTTCATTTGGGATGTACAGATTAATTCTCACAGTCTAATTCAAACTGATTTGTTCTTCACCTTGTAGTCCGCAAACCAATAAGGACACAATGCCTGCACACGATACAGTAAGGAGTCAACACAAAAACAGAACCCACAATATGGTAGTATCATTCAGCATGCCGTTCTCTCGACATGTAAACAACGACGTTGTCGGATTGTCAGAATGCACTGAGATACCATTTTCACCAGACAATCCATAAACATATATTTTTTTCAAATTCTTAATTTGTATTAATATTTTTATTTTACTCTAAAACGCGGGGCATTTGCCACATTTGTAACTGTGTTAATGCGGCACTAGTGCTGCTGCCAGAATAGAAGGCAAAGATGTGAGATTGAATATAATTTTGATAGAGATTTCGTGAATAATTGTAATCTTAGATCGTCTAACGAGTTTTCACTACACAAGGCTCTGTAAAGGGCTGCACTAAATTGCTGTCCTGCCATGTCAATCACATTCGGATGTGTATCTGTGTCTTTGAAAATCTGTAGATTTTCTGTAGCTTCTCGTTTATCTTCATTAGCTTAAAACATTTATCAACCCTACCTGAAAAACGAGGAAGCTGTGTGGTAACCACTAAATGCCTGTAGAAACAAAATATTGTCCTTCCCTTCTTTGGTAAAATTGAAGCTGTTGGAAGAAAACACTGTTTTTACCGTTTTCCCTTTGCTTGATTTCATGAAGTAAATGTTGGAGTGAGATTATGCTAATACTGTAAGTAGCAGCAACACCAACTATCATAACACAATCGTAATCGCGTGAAATATCAACTGTAGTATTGATAATGAGAGAGTCAGCATCCACATCAGCTTGTTTAACAACAAATCCCTTTTCTTCGAGCTTTTTTACGTAGCATGTAGATGAGGCAGTTTTTAATCTTAGCGTTTGATAGGCACTTCTCTTGAGACATAGTTGCTTTCATCGACTCGTAAAACAATATATTAACCACCGTATGCCTCTTCGATCGTCGTAGATGCTCGGCTGATTTCGTGCTTTTAGCTTCTTTTTCTTTTTCTTATTCTTCTTCTTCATATCCGTCGAAAACAATGATACTTTTTCCTTTTTAGTATTTTTTAACATATTCAGCGTACTTTATTAAAATGGAAGTGAACGTCTATTCTTTTTTATGCCAAGCTACACGGTAAAGAAGAAATCCGCCGTCTACAGCGTAAATTCCATTTCTAAAATGTATTTCATCAGATACAAGAGAAAACTATTCATATAAAACCAATTTCCATGTTTTTCGCATTCCTAATTTCTCAAATATGGAAAGTGGATTAAAAGCCAATTCAAACTGAAAATACTTCTGCAACTCTTTATCGGATTTCTTGGTCAGGAAAATTCGTTGCATAAGTATTACAAGGTTGATTGGTATATCCTTAGCACATATTTTAATTTTTGAAGTGACTGCTCGGAGGGGCATCACTCTCTTTTTGCGTTGAAACTTTACATTTTAGAAGTTTTTGCCAATTATAGTTGTCATTAAAGATAAGTCGATTTCGTATGCTTTGCGGCGAACGTAGACCTCGCACGAGTAGAAAAAATAAACACGTCATAAATAGTAATTCTTTGGCATACCAAGCCATAAATATTTATTGATGTATACAATCGTTGTTTTTCAAGCATTACAATTAAATATAATGTAACGTAGGAAGCAAGTGAGGTTGCACGATGGTATTACGCTTCTCGTGGCTATAGCTTTGAAACTATCCATCGTACGATAAAAACTTGCTTAAGAATTTTTTTTAGAAAAAATTTGATTTTGTTCTATTAGGGCTAAAACTATTTTCACTGTAAAACTAACTTAAAATGAGCTATATAATATGCTATCCATCCCTTCGGATTCGGGGTAACTGGTTGATGTCACGACGACGGTGACGTCGTGTTCAGACACGTGTGGGTAGGGGTAGGAAAAAGGTCAGCGAGATAGTTCCGGCAACGTTAGTCGCGGTGGAACAGAAGGATGTTCCGGCAACGTTAATCGCGGTGGAACGGAAGGATGTTCCAGCAACGTTAGTCGTGGTGAAACGGAAGGAGGTTCCACCAACGTGAGTAGCGGTGGAACATGAGGAAGTCCCGGCAACGTGAATCGCGGTGGGAGGTAGAGTGATGGTGGAGAGAGAGAGAAAGAGAGAAAGGGGTTAAACAATATTGCTCTTTCATAACATAAGACAATTTAATAAGCTCTTTCGTATAGATGGCGCACCCGGGTGGGTCACCACTGACTGGCCGAGACTGACTGACTGAGGAATCACCGTATTAAATACCCTCCACTGCTGCCTGGCCTTGTCCAATGGGAGAAACAGGGGCTTCCCATTGGTGCGTACAAACTTGAGAGACAGTGCCCATCACGCGAGCCAATAAAGACAGGAGTTCTCGCAGACGCAGACACAAAATAGCATGCTCTAATGCACCCTGAAGGGGAGCACGAGAGCAAATTCCAACATGTACCGACCAAATGGTCACACCGTGTTATTTTCGGATACTAAACTGACGGGTTATCGTATTTCGAGAAGTTACTGAAACAAAGAAAAGCATATTATTAATATTAGTGGGGAAAAACAAAATTGTGGAGAACCGAATAAGGTTTTTTAGAGTTACGTGCGGAGACACTACTCTATGAGGGGTGGGTGAGAGCCTCCCAAACCACTGTTGACATATCTCGCTTATCCGAGCAGGGCTTTGGGACGTCAATAGCACCCTCCATAGTCGATGACGTAATTCCCAAGCCCCTGGATAAGAGGATTGGTGGCACCAGGAAGTCTGCCGTAGAAAGACTGCACCAGCTTCCGGAAGTGGTCCTTGATGGTAGACATATCCAGGTCGTGGTGCAGAGTCACATTCCAAACATACCAAGGTGCGTTTACAATGATCCTCAGACACACGCTCTGGAACGCCTGCATCCTCCTCATATACGTGTCCGCCAGGTGGCCCCAAGCGGGACACGCATAGTCGAAGGTCGGTCTGAGCAACTGCTTTTACAGTGTAAGACCGTTCCTAGTAGACAGGGCGCTACGCCTGTTAAGCAGTGGGCCTAGAATTCCCAGCCCTTACCTCGCCTTGTTTAGTCTCTCGGTGCAGTGTATTTGCCAGTTCAGTTTGGTTTCCAGCGTAAGTCTCAAGTACTTAACACTGTCCGCCAATCTGATCTGCTCTCCGAACAGCCGGAGTGGGGCCGGCCTGTCAAACTTTCTTTTCCATGTGAAGAGCACTGCTGTGCTCTTCTCCACGTTAATACTTGTTCTCCAAGTGGTCAGCCACCCCTTCAACTGGGTCAGGTGCATCTGGAGTCGCCTCTCCACCAGCTGCCCTCACCACGACTCCGCTACTAGAGCCGTGTCACCCGCATACAGTGCCAACTTGGTGTCTGGGGATTAAAGAATGTCGTTCACATAGAAACTGAAGAGCACTGGGCCCACCAGGGAACCCTGCGGCACTCCAGCCCGGATGCTTCTGACTTGGGATGTGGCGTTCCCAAAGGTAGTGGAGAAGGTGCGATGGAAAAGATAAGCTTGAACAACCTTAACTAGGTAGAAGGGCAGGTTTATAGAGAGGAGTTTGAAAAGGAGACCTTCGTGCCAAACACGGTCGAAGGCCTTTGCCACGTCGAGAAATACAGCACCAGTCAGCCTGTTGATGTTGAAGTTCCTCGTGACCTGCTCCACAAGCCGGACGAGTTGGTGAGACGTAGCGGGTCCCACCCGAAAGCCGAACTGCTCGTCCACCAAAATGCCCACCTTGTGAACATGTCGAGTCAGTCTCGTCAGTAGAAGTCTTTCGAACAACTTGCCCAAACAGTCGAGCAAGCTGATCGGTCAGTAAGACGAATCTAGGGCCGGGTCCTTACCCGGTTTACGGAAACAGAGGAGGTTGGCGTGCTTACAGAGCTCAGGGAAGTGACTCAGGAGCAGGATGGCGTTGAATAACTCCACGAGGAAGTTAATCACCTCCAAGGGCAGCTTTCTGAGGACCGCGTTATTGATACCGTTGCGTCCGGGGGCCTTGTTTAGTCTTAGAGCGGTTAACGCCTGCGACATTTCTGTGGCCTCCGTGGGTTAGGTTCATCCAAGGGTCTGTAAGAGACCGCACCGATGACCTAAGCCACGTGCGCAATGTGCACCGGGTCTGACGGGTCGTCAGTCGGTACAAATTGTGCCTCTAAGTGCTCAGCGAGAGCATCGGACTTCTCCTGGTCGGAGTTGGCCACCACGTTACGACCCACAATAGGNCAGGGACCTGTCCTGTACGCACAAGCTCTCAATCTTGTCCTCCCAGACACTGTTCCGGTATTCTTTGACCATCTCGCGAACCGCATGGACTTTGCGGCTCCAGTTGGCCTTGTCTACCGGGTCCCTCGAGATTTTCCAAGTCTTCCTCAGCCGATTTTTCTCCCGGACGTGCCTGAGGATAGAATCGGGCAAAGAAGCCTGTAACGCCCTCTTAGGACGGTGCCTCGGCGTCGAAGCTTCGAGCGACCTATTGTTGGCGGAAGTTATTAACTACGCACTGCGATCGATTTCTGCTGCTGTTCGAAAGGTAGGGGTGGGTCCCAACCTCTCTCTCAACACATTCGTGAGCCTGTCCCAGTTAGTGCGCTTAAGGTCAGGTTTTTCGGGAGGTTCTATGAAGGACACTGTGCGCGTTCCAGGTTTACAAGAACGGGATTGTGATCCGAGTCTAGCTCAGCTAGAGATTTCAGCACTAACCGCCTTCTGATCCCTCTGGAGACAACGAAGTCGAGGACGTCCGCGAAACCAAGGGGATTGTGTGGGAAGTGGGTAGGGGTCGGGGGGCCGGAAGTCACCAAGTCGTGTAGATCTATGACGTCGTGGAGCAATCCGAAGGGTGCTTAGCGTTGAAGTCACCACCGATTAAAACAGGCGTGGTACCTCTAAGCAGCAGCTCCATGTCAGCCCTCGTAGCCTGGTTGAACCGGCGGTAGGGAGGGAAGTAGATGGAAATAAGTCGCACTGGGCCGGTAAAGGTCACCAGTTGGATAGCAGTTGCTTCTATGTGTTGGATGTGGAAGCGAGATGACGTAATGGTCAAGGCCCCTTCGGACCACGACCGCCGTCCCACCCCTTCCCACATCCCCCACTCGGTCTCTCCGATGGCAGATTAACTCTGCTAACGAGAACCTCATTGCGGAGCGCAAGTGGGTTTCTCCCAACAGCATTGCATCAACACGATGCTTCACCAGGAAACTTTCGAGATCAGCCTTCTTCCCTGCAACTCCGTTGGCGTTCCAGAGTGCGACCGTGAGCTCCTTCAGCACCGGTGGTCCTCTATTCAGGTGTACCGCCATGAGAGACCAGGTAGAGGATGATGTGCTCCATGACCAGGTGGCCACGGTTACTCCTCGGGAATTCCTGGACCTTCCTCAAGAGAATCGATGAAAATTACCATGGATCCAGTCCCGGAATGCCCTTGAGAAGCTCAATGCAAATTTTGAGCTTTTCAGTATCATTCTCTGGTGTAGGGTTGGGGAGGGGGTTGGGTGTGGGGGTGGCAGGGTCGACAGGGGTAGGAGTGGGGAGTGGTAGGAAAGGGTTGGAAGGGTGCGAAGGGGGTAGAGAGATGCAGGGTGCGGGGGAGGGAAGGGTCAGGATTGGGAGAGGAGCGGTCTTGGACGGGTCCTTGACCGAGAGGGATGAACTGGATGCAACCAGTTCTGGTAGGGTGGCTTTGGCAGGTGCCTCGGCCTGAGGTGGAGGGGTTGGTCTCCCTGACAGCGCACTGGTGAAAGATTGCACCAGTGGCTTTGGTGTTGAAGCTGGAGTCACGGTCACCTTCCGTACCGCAGCGTACCCCGAGGGCTTCTGACCTTTGCTTAGGCCATCCATCCTCCCTTCTTGAGCCTTGGAGGAACGCACAGTCCCTGCCACCCACAAGGACTTGTACGTGGGATAGCCCCGCCACGCCGAGAAGTGGGCTCCTGAACCGTGCAGGCACTTCGGGGGAGATCGTCTCTCCTCCGGGCACCCGCCCTCTAGTGTTCACCACCACAGAACCCACGCATAGGGTTAGCGCAGCAATATGTTTTTGATGCTAAATTAACACAATTTATACAACTTTACAGACGGCTCAGAGAACATGAAGTGTGGAGTGGCCCAGGCAGTAGAGAGGGGGGTTAACGCGGTCTGTGCAACTACGGAGGAGAGATGCAAGGGCTGAACAGTGAGTCACAACAATCTATATATTCGTACTACAAAAAAAAAGTTACGTTGTCTCTAAGACTTGTGAAATATTAGGTAGCATGGGAAAACGCAGCAGGCGTGTACAAAATATATTGTTCCTGTGGGCAAGCTTACATAAAAACAGGAAGGCACATCACTACCATGGTTGGAGTACATTCGAGACAACCAAAATATGAGCCAGAGGTCAACTATTGCAGCTGTTTCCTGAACACCAGCCACTATATCCCATTTAATGATTTGGAGACCATTGCAAACATTTCTAGCTACAAGAAACGAGTTATTAACGAGTCATCGAGATAATTAATAATCCTTTAAATATGAACAGGGCCGATAGTTTATGCTTAGCAATAGCTGGACCCAACTAATTAAAACTTTTAAAAAAAATCTATTATTAGGGAGACATACGCATTAAGGAAAACTCTAGTGCTCCCAAGACAGAAGCGAGAAAACTGATTTAATCATGTACTGACGCTATAGGTAAAACAATTATTTTAACCTACATTAAAGGGATAAGTTGTCGCTTTGAGCGAAGGTTTTGAGGAGTTCAAAAGGGCATGAAAGGTGAATGAATCATAATAATAATAGTAATAATATTAGATTTTAATTATGGGATCCTACGAAATTTATAGATAGGTTCTGCTGTCACACTACTTTATTAGGGGCTGGGAGTTTCTGTAATACACATATTTACTATCCGAACATGGCTTTTGGACGTCAATGAGTCCCTCTGAGTCGATCACATACTCCCCAAGTCTATGAATAAGAGGATTAGTGAATCCGGGAAGCCTATCATAGAAAGATTGTGCAATCTACTATAAATGGCCCCTTATACTTGGTATATCCAGGTCTCAATATAATCTTATTAGAGACGTACCAGGGTGCGTTCTCCATGATCCTCAGACACTAGTTTTGGAATATCTGCATGTTGCCCATATGCTTGTCTGCCAGGAAGCTCTACCAGAGATACGCATAATGGAGGAGTGGTTTGAGTAGTTGCTTGTACAGCGTAAAACCATTAGTCATGGACAAGGCATTACACCTGTTCAGCAGTGTATCTTGAATACGAAGCCTCTGGCTCACATTGATCAGTCTTTCATTCATATGTAGTAATCACCAGGTCAGTTTAGTGTTCAACGTAAGATCGAGGTACTTAGTACTTTCCACCCAGCAGATATAGTCTTCAAGCAACTGGAATGGGTCTGGCCTGTTATACTGAACATTTTATTGGCTGTAAATGTCAGCACCGTGCTCTTTTCCACGTTGTTACTCGTACGTTAGCTGGTTAGCCACACCTATGATGGACTAAAGTGTATCTCGAGATACTTCAAGACATGTGGTCCTCTCCACTACTCCGCTACAGGAGCCGTGTCGTTCATGTATAGTGCCAGAATGGTGTTTTGGTATTTTGGAACGTTGTTCACATACAAAATAAATAGCGTGGGGCCCACTAGGAATCCCTGAAACATTTCATCCCAGATACGATTGACTTGGGATATGGTTCTCCCAAAGGTTGTGGAGAAGATTAGGTTGAATAGGTAGGTGTGGATCATCCTAGCTAGGTAGAAGGTAAATTCCAGGGAAGGGAGTTTTTAAAAGGAATCTTTACTCCAAATACGAACGAAAGATTTTAGTAGGTCTTGAAAGGCTACATGAAAGAGAGATCTAGTGGTTCAGTGTGAGAGAAGGCAAACAATATGCACACCACACTCTCGTACAAGATCCAGTAATTCAACATCCCTTGCATGAAAATAAAACCCAACAATTACAAGGAGTCTATGGTCAATTAGTCATCTTATGTTGGCTTTACCTGTCTCATAAAAGATGAATCCACTGTGTAAACAGCATGATCTGAATTCCACCCAACTTATGACCCGCGCCAAACGTGCTGGAAGAGGTGCCATCTAATATTATTATTAGCACCGCGTCTTACTACCCGTTCGGGTTATACGCACTTACGCTAATGTGTAATGGTAGGGTGATTGATGAGATGAAATGGAAGACCTACAGTTTAACGTGGAATCCGAACCACGGTGGAAGCCTGGCATTCCTCACACTCACAGGTTGTGATTAATACACGTCTTGTCAAAGGTGAGGGAAGGGTTTGGCAATCAAATAAGTCTGTGCCAGGACCGAAGATTGAACCCTGGACCCCCAGCACAGAGGTCTGACACCTTACCCCTAGAACACCAGGTCACCGCCATCTTATAACTCTAGTTTCATGATCATTATTGGGTGCATAAAAAGAGGAGGGACAAAATGGCCAGCCACAGTCATATAAGTTACAACAGTAACTAGGGATCCTCTTTCCGCTGATGATAACATAACACCCCACCATGTATTCTCCCTGTGAGATAGTGAGAGAAATCACTTTGTAAGTCTTATGTTGAACAACAAACAAATTTGTCTTGATGCAATTGTACACAAATCAGGAGACTGATTTATCTCTTCTATAATTGGATAATACATTAAAATAAATTTTAATCTATCTGATGTGAAACATTTTTCTCTTGCAGCTGATGTCATTTAAGTCTTTAAAAAATTAGCTGGGGATTTTATTTAAAGAAACCACACTTCACTTTCATCCAGTTTGTCCTTATTTCTCAGAAAAGGAGTGGGGAGACTTATTCTTGATTGTCAGTTGAAATGCTATCCTCTTTATATCTTTAATAGTGATATCAAATAAGTGAAACAACTGTGTTACTATTACTAAGCCATATAAGACAGATAATTCTTCACTTTCTTTAGAAAAGACAAATTTGTAACATTGTTATGTTACATTTGCCCGCCTCAGCTATTTCCACCTGATCAATCTTACTACCCGCTCCAATAAACTACGAAGAATAGCCACAAAACAATAGTAATCTTCACTATTGTAAATCCAGTCCTAATACAGTTCTTTTATTAATAC
>CABFWB010009674.1:0-12022 GCA_902151455.1 Timema bartmani
TCTTAAGTCGTTAAGCTGTTGATTAAACTCTGTCGTCTATTTTCAGAGTTATCAGAAACCACAACTCCAGCGTTTGTTGGACTGATTTATGCCATGCAATGAAATAACAAATCAATTACTATCCCACTCGCATCGGTGTGTACTTGAACAAAGGCGTCAGTTTAGTTGTTTTTTCCGGTGGCAAGGATATTGAGGCAAAAATCCCTGCCGGGTGTATTGAATTCCCCCCTCCCCCAAGTGTTTTTCCACAGTCCCGGACTTATGTTGATACCAGGACAAAGAACAAAAATATAATTTCATCATAATATATTATCCATAAATTTGAAAAATGACACCTGGACACAGGAGTCAAACCCAGGACCCTTGGCCTACCGCGCCAAGGAATCCTCCCGTGCGCGGGTTCACTCTTCCTTCACAACAAGTTTTAAGGCAGTCTGTGATGGACGTGTGGAAATAATCGGCTAATTATGTGCCATCACTGATACTACAGCCACAAGCGACTTGTGCTGCCGTTTGTACATTTACATTTTGTACATGAAAGCGAATAATTTACCATTATAATTAATTAACGGTACGCTAGTCACGTACAAATTATTGTACGAGCGTTTTCTTACCTTCCTTGAATATATTGTTGCCAATGATAGCGTAAATCTTTATTTTCTCATAGAAAAAGTTTTGTACTAATTGTGAAAATTTTCTTCCTCGAGGTTATGATTGATATTGACGTGATATGGATATGTCTCCAAACTTAAAAAAATAATTGGTTCTTACAACTATAAATGTCCTTTTTGTGTCTCTATCTGGGTATACAGCTAAAGTAGTTTTATGGACTTCGTTTAAAGTTTATTATTATTATTAGCACCGCGTCTTACTAACCGTTCGGGTTATACGCACTTACGCTAATGTGCAATGGATGGGTGATTAATTATGAGATGAAATGGAGGACCTACAGTTTAACGGGGAATCCGAACCACGGTGGAGGCCTGGCACTCCTCACATTCACAAGTTGTGATTAATACATATCTTGTCAGAGGTGAAGGAAGGTTATGGAAATCAGATAAATCTGTGCCGGGGCCGAGGATTGAACCCCGGACCCTCAGCACAGAGGTCTGACACCTTACCTCTAGACCACCAGGTCACCTCGTTTAAAGTTATATTTAAATGGTATCCTTAGTCCATACCTCGAGGATAGATCGTTATTTTAATTCCAACTCTAAATAATAATAATAATATTTAGCACCGCGTCTTACTACCCGTTTGGGTTATACGCTTAAGTACTAATTACTCTAATGGATTAGGAATTGGGAGGGTTGAATTTAGAGGAAGTGAACCCGCATTTGCGTTCAATTCTAAAATTAAAGGTAGTTTACAGAAAACTTGTTTTTTAAAACTCTTAAAGTTTTCAAATGGCTCTCATTTTATTCAAACTGGGTGTCTGATGGGCGTTTTACATTATAATTAAAAATTATATACTAGGTTTTTTTAAAAAGAGAAATCATTTAAATGGTTTCGTACAGTTTTTAATAAATACTTGCCTTAAACTAATGTGTGCTAAGTTAACCTAATGAAAATCAAGGATGTCACAGGTGAAGGAGATTACTACTGAGCCGAGAGTTTCCTAATAACGGCTTTAGTTTATAAATTATAGCCGACCAAACTCCCAAGAGATGATTACTAAATTCCCTCATCTCCTACTAAAAGGTGCCTTCTAAATCTTGTAAAATCAACAATCACTTCTAGTTTTGCGTTATTCAGTGATTCTTTCTGGTTCTCTGCAACCAGCACTTCGAGTGATATTTTTGGATGCTGTGAGCCACGCCACAGGTCCTTCTCTCTCACAAGAGAGAGATAGATGAACAGGAAGACAGAAGACGGTGTCAACCAATGAAGACATTCTCTCTCCACCTTATTTCTCTCCTTGGAGTTTGTATTGTGAAAGGTTTTCCTCCGGGCCATATTCACCATGCAAGCCAAGATCCAAGGATCCTGTTTCATCAGCGGGACAATAAAGAAACCATTTTAAACGAAGCAACCAAAAGGAGATTTTCAGCTCCTTTTTTTTTTCAGTTGTCAAATTTACGTCGCTTGTTTCTGTCCTTAGGAGGAGGTGTCATTTTAGGGACAATGGTGGTCTTTACAGCGTCGGTGTTCTTTCCAACTTAGCTCTTGTAGATAAATTATTCACTTTTTCGTCTACACTAAGTTTAGATACAGTCTTGTTATCACAAGCAAGTGTTTAATATTATATACATCAGCGCCAAGGGTCACGTGGCCTAAGGCGTTTTAATTTCTCGCACATCTTACCAGGGTTTTTATTTGGAATCTCGACTTCTTAAGTTTTGCATGTAGTTTAGACCACAAGATTATTTCATCACAGGACTTTGACTTAGGAAAATTATAGCACCCACATCATTGGACACGTGACAAAGACGTCAATCTTGTCAGGTCAGGTATAAGAGGGACAGAAAGGTTGGGGTTTGAATCTAGGCTGACTGTAATATTGTGTAGTTTCCTAAATGGTAACCCATTCTTCTTCCATACAAATGCGGATACATTGTTTCTAAATTCTATCTTCCTCACATCTATCCTAATTGTTTAGCTGCATGGGGAGACTAGGCGATAGTAGGCCTAAGACGTGCAGGATGAAACAAGAAAACACTTGTAACGAAAATTCCAAACAGTTCATCGCAAATATATTAAGTACTCGTGTAATAGGACCAACACAAACACGGGTAATGCATTCTCTCCATTATCAGCACCTGGGATAGATCTACGGTCCTTAGTACCAGGGACCGAACCAAGGTTCTTAGCCTCTGGGATGGAACCAAGGTCCTTAGCCTCTGGGATGGAACCTAATTACTTATCCCCTAAGATGGAACCAAGGTTCTTAGCCTCTGGAGTGGAACCAAGCTCCTTAGCCCCTAAGATGGAACCAGGGTTCTTATCCTCTGGGATAAAAACAAGGTAACAATCCCCTGAGATGGACCCAAGGTCCTTAGCCCCTGTGAAAGAACCAAAGTCCTTAGCCTTTGAGATGGAACCAAGATCCTTAGTCCCTGGGATGGAACCAAGGTTTTTAGCACCTGAGCTAGAACCAAGGTCCTTGGTCCCTGAGATGGAACCAAGGTTCTTAGCCCCTCAGATGGAACCAATTCCCCTAGTCCCTGGGATGGAACCACCAAGGCCCTTAGCCACTGAGATGGAACCAAGGTTCTTAGCATTTGGGATGGAGCCAAAGTTCTTAGCACCTGGGATAGAACCAAAGTTCTTATACCATGAGATGGGACCAGGATCATTAGCCTATGGGATGGAACCAAGATCCTTAATCCCTGTGATGAAACCATGATCCTTTGTCCCTGGGATAGGACTAAGGTCCTTAGCCCCTTGGAAAGAATCAAAGTCCATAGGCTTTGAGATGGAACCAAGGTCCTTAGTCCCTGGGGAGGGGTCCTTAGTACCAAGGTTCTTATCACCTGAGATATAACCAAGGTTATTTGTCCCTGAGATGGAACCAAGGTTCTTAGCACTTGGGATAGAGCCAAGGTTTTTAGCACCTGGGATAAAACCAAGGTTATCAGCCCCTGAGATGGAACCAGGATCATTAGCCTCTGGGATGGAACCAAGGTCCTTAATCCCTAGGATGAAACTAAGGTTCCTAGTCCCTGAGATGGAACCAAGGTTCTTAGCACTTGAGATAAAACCAAAGTTCTTAGCACCTGGGATAGAACCAAGGTTATTAGCCCCTGGGATAAAACCAAGGTTATCAGCCCCTGAGATGGAACCAGGATCATTAGCCCCTGAGATGGAACCAGGATCATTAGCCTCTGGGATGGAACCAAGGTCCTTAATCCCTAAGATGAAACCAAGGTCCCTAGTCCCTGGGATGGAACCAAGGTCCTTAGCCCCTGAGATGGAACCATGCATACACCATAAATGCACTTGGAATTATGTTCGAAGAAAATTATGGCATTGACTGGAAGTGGAAATATTTAATTATTCACAATTTTTTTCAGATACATTTATATTTTCGGTAAGTGAAACAGAAACTGAAAACTGTATCAATGTGCCCCTGCCCCACCTGACAGATAAGTAACACATTAAGTGACAAACAGATAAATATTAATAAGCAAATGGCAATTTTGTGATGCTATAATCTAAATTGTATTAATATTCATGATTCAAAATGACCTGGTATATTTCTTTCAGATTCATTACTGATTGAAAATGGCAAAAGTAACATGATCTCAAAATGGGCTATATCTTCTCGGCGACTATGTTACTGAACTAACAGGTAGCAAGTTGCCATCATTGCGTATAGTTATTGGATTTTTCCTACATCATCATCTTGAATTGAAGGAGAACATAAGGCAAGCATCCACTGTTACCATCACAGAAATAGCAAAGTTTTGGCAAAAAAGCTCGAATCCCCATGAGAGACCATGAAAACTGCCAAATCAAGCTTGAAAAGTTATTTGAAGAATGGCGACTTCTGAAGAAGAACAAAGCACGAACGTCACCAACTCAGCATGCAAGAGAGTTAGCTTTTGTTTGCAAACTCGAAGATCTTTTTGATGTTGCTCATGCTGATGCGTTAACCAAGACGTCAGTATTACAAGAAGACAAGGATTTGTTGATAGCCCAGAGAAAAAAAGGAAGAATTGGGTCAATGGCTGGCGTAGATAAAACACTTGCTGTTAAAGAGTAAAGGGTATCTGAAAGAGATTAAATAATGAATGCCAGATGACAGCGAATGAAGCAAATGAGACTGTTAGAAAATTCTATAGCTGAAATAGTTTCATCTGCTGATTCTGAAAACAACTCAACAGAAGATGGTGATGAAAAGATTAACCTGAGGACAATGTGTTGAAGAGGCTGTTGGAGACATAAAATTTGAGGTAAAAAAAAGAAAAAGGGGGCAAAAAACTGTAGTTAATTCAGAACTCGCAACAGCGCTTGATCGTACAAAAATGTCAGACTGAAAGGCCGTTTTTGTTATAGCAGAAACTGCCAAAAGCTTAGGACAGAACGTTGATGAACTTGCTCTAAATAAGAGACTCAATTCGTCGACAAAGATTAGAGCACAGAGCCGAGAGAGCTGCAAACATTAAGGTAAAGTTTCAAGGTAACGTTCCCCTTGTTATTCACTGGGACGGCAAACTGATCCATGATCTAAGTGGAAAAGATAAAGTCGATCGCCTGCCAGTATTAGTTTCTGACTTCTACACGACCAGTTCAAACACGGATAATATCGCTGGTGCCTGTGTCGTCATAGAACAAAAGCTTGAGAAGGAGCTCTTGTCACTGGCATGCAGGCATCATGTTATGGAACTGATAATTAGTGCAGTGTTCGAAGTTTGTATGGGAGTCAAATCTTATCCCGAGCTTGAACTATTCAAACGCTTTCAGGAATCCTGGGGATTCATAGATACTGACAAGTTTGAACCAGGGATTGCAACTGATGTCGCAAATCTAGTGGAAGATATAAAGCAAGGTACCATTGATTTTGCAACCAATCATCTAGAACAGAATCAGTCAAGGGATGATTATAAATAATTCTTAGAACTTGTGCTTATCTTTCTTGGTTCTGCTCCTGCCATAAGAATGTGATTTATGTCACCCAGAGCAATGCATCATGCCCGCTGGATGTCCATAGTGATATACAGTCTCAAGCTCTGGATGTTCAATGCTCAATTTAAACTTACTTCTAAAGAAAAGAAAGGATTACGTGATGTGTGTGTTTTCGCGATACGTGTCTACCTGAAAGCCTGGATCTCTGCGCCTCAAGCTTCAAATGCTCTATACAATGACCTGTTGCTGTTAAAGTCTCTAATTTAATACACATCAATCCATTCAGCCATCTCAAAGTCAACATCACATAAGTTTTACAAGCACTTGTGGTATTTGTCATAGGAACTTGTTGGTTTAGCTTTATTCTACAGTCGGGTCAGTTCATCAACCAAAAGACTGCTGGTGAGTGCCATGCAGGATGAAGGAGACCAAGATCACAATCATTCCAAGCGAATCACTGCATCTCTTCATTCATTCAAAAAAAAACTTGGAAGATTTTGTTACAGCCAAGTAACTGACACTGTTCCGAATTATGAAACTTTCAGATGGATTTCTGGCAGTTTATACAGACTTGTGAGAGGGTAGAGATGACTACAAGCAAGCTATAAAAACAATAAAGCCTCTAAATGTTGTTAATTACCATATAAATGTGGAGTGGCACTCATTCAGGAGTACAGTGGATTAATAACCCAAGATGAAATGCAGCTACAATTTCTCCTGCAAGTTGTTGAGGACCATCGTAGAATGTACCCTGACAGCATGAAACAAACTTTGTCTGAGCCTCTGGGAAAGCAATAAATTAAGAGTTTGCTATTGTCAAACTGATAACATGAACAAGAAATTGAACAAATTATCTATTACTAATGTATTTAATATATACTGACTACCAATTTGTTTACAATAAATTAAAATATACTCATCATAATCTGTTGAATTTTCATCATTTTTGTAATCTTTGAGTCACTTGAGATACCCCTAAAAATAAGAATGTATTTCTAACTTTTTATATAGTGTTTTATATCAAAGGGAAAAAACTTGAAAAATAATAATTTTAAGCTCCACCCTAGTCCTTAGTTTAGTCTCTGTGGTGGAACCAAGGTTCTTATCACTTGGGATGAAGCCAAAGTTCTTATCACCTGGGATAGAACCAAGGTTCTTAACCCCTGAGATGGAACCATGATCATTAGCCTCTGGGATGGAACCGATGTCCTTAATCCCTGGGATGAAACCAAGGTCCCTAATCCCTGTCATGGAACCAAGGTCCTTAGCCCCTGGGAAAGAACCAACGTCCTTAGCCTTTGAGATGGAACCAAGGTACCTAGTCCCTGGGATGGAACCAGGGGTTCTAGCTCCTAAAATGGGACCAAGGTTCCTAATATTTGGAATGAAACCAGTGTATCTAACATCAGGGGTGGGGGTGATAAGACATCATCTTTTAGTCAGTTTCCTAACTACTAAACCACAAACATCTCTTTTGAAATATTATATAATGTATAGAAAGTGAATTTTTGAAAGGCGCAACAGTTGTTACTGGATTCTCCACAGTCCACAGGAGTAACTCAATTTGTCAGGCAATTTGAACAAAGCTGAGGGGAGCCTGTGTGTGTGTTTTAGGAAGTAGCCCCTGTTTTCAACCCCCCTTTCCAGCATCCCTAAGCCTGTCAGTCAGGATTTACGACTAAACACCCCCTCCGTCCCTCCTTTTCTTACCTTATGTTGTCGCAGCTGAGCTTGCTGTCTTGTCCCACAAGGCACAATGCCCTGAATTCTTTGTACTTACAACACAAAATTTAACACCTGAACCTTTATCCATTCACACAGAAATCCCGCCCTTTGTACACTCACCTTTATCCTATTTAAGCGAGACTTTTGTTAGAGCTGAACAAATATATTCTGATCTTTCTCTCTTGGCTAAATATGTTGTCTTTTTTTTATTACTGCTATCATTATTTTTTGCTTGATGGATATTTGTTTAAAAAAAATTGATCGCATTTATAAAATTATATCGCATTCAATGAATTTCAAAAAATAACCAGCAGGGTTGATCTGAAGGATATTTTCGGCCAGTGATGGTCTCACTGATAGTGCTTTTTATCGTTTGAGATAAACCCCGGGATCCCAAATTGCATATATGAGTGTAAACAGCTTGTGTATCGTTGCTGAACTTTTCTAATCGAGGTAAAACTATAGCAATAGTATGGTAGGAAGAACAGTATACTATTTGTTGAAAATTAGAGCTTCTACACTTGATTCACTGACGATAATCAAATTGAGTCCCCTTTATGAAATATAACTTAAGATGATTCTTAATAATCGCTCGCATTTCTTGGCCGCTCAAGTCTGGGAAGTTTAAGTTCAAAGTAGTTGTCGATTGGTTGAAAGGTTCAAGCAATAGATCATGCATGTGACCCGCTTCGGTGGTTGAATCGTCTACTCTCTTTACTCTCATATTTAACTGGACTGCCAATGACGGGGAGATTGGGGTTCGATCCCGGTCGGGTGTACTAAGAGTGTTTTTACCTAAATGGTTTCCACCTTTCCTTCACACGAATGCGGGTACACTTCCTCCAGATGTTGACTTAGCTGCCGGGACACTGGGAGATATCCCAGGGGGCCTGTTTTATTTGGGCTGCCGTAACTACTTTAAAATAAATTAAGCTATCAATTTAATTATAAATAAAAAGTTCCAGTGACTTAAGTATGAGAATGTCAAGAATACTTCTTTGCAATGCAATTCTATGCAATGGGATTAAATGTAAAACCGTTCGGTTTATTGTTTCTTGGTGTTGTTAACAAACAATTTCTCAAGCCAAACGTAAAAACATATTTTTTTAGTGAATAGGTTACTTACTGTTACTATCTTTATAATTTACACATGTAGCGGGTGGAGGATCATTTTACAAACTTAAATATTCCAAAAATAGACGCTCATCTATTGTCTTACAATTTAAAAGCATCTTTGCTCCTGTCAGTAGAACGTAAGTGGACTGAATATCGACGTAATAATCTATAATGTAGTTGAAATGTCCTCGAGATTAATACTTCACCTCACCACTTTAGCTTACACTCAAACATAACTCAAGTGGTATTTATAAATGTGTGTTTGTTATTTGGGTTATCCCGGGCCTCTTGGGACCTGCCAGTCCACCTCTGACTTGCTCGAAATTCAACCTCCCTTATATCAAACAGGGTAATTAGTACATAAGCATATAGTCCGAATGGGTGGTAAGACGTGGTGCTAAAAAAAAGGGGGGGGAACTATGATAATAAAGTGAAATCTCTATTACACCTTCTGGGACTAAAATATGTCCGGTACTGAAAAGTGACGATTATTTGGAAAAATTATGTTTTAAATCAAGCATTTTGTACTGTACATAATTTATTATTTATGAACATCTAGAATGCATCTAACTACTACAATGTACAGTACTGTATGCAGTATAATCTTTAATAATGAATGGATACGTAGTGTGCGTAGCTTACTGTGTAGTTTGAATGGCAATCAAACGAAACAATAAGTAAATAAAATAAAGTGTGCACAGCAAGTCTTTTATACTGTATAATTAATAAATCTACACAGATGATTTAAAAGTAAAGAAACTACAATATATTATTAAATTAACACTACTGTAAAACATTAAACAAAGTATTTTCACCTTGAAATGGACATTTAATTTAGGAAAAAACAGTTTTATTGATCTCAAAATAAACTATAAATGTTTAATTAGTGAGCTCAAAACTTTCAAAAACATTTCACTAAAAAGCCTCTGGTTTAAATAAGTTAAACGTTTTTGTCTGTTTTTTTTTTTTGTCATTTAAAATTTTATTTTAAGTTTCATTTCTACTTCATTTTTTTTTAGTCCTTCTGCATCTTCCCCTGATAACATAATCNCATTTAAAATTTTATTTTAAGTTTCATTTCTACTTCATTTTTTTTTAGTCCTTCTGCATCTTCCCCTGATAACATAATCTGTTATTGCAATCTGTTCCATCAGTAGGGGAAGGTAGGACTGCTTACACTACAGCTCACACTACACCGAAGATGTTGTCATTTCAAACTTATATACTGGAAAATATATTGCCTGGTGTTTAACATTTTTTCTCTGCAATTTAGACATTTTTATACATAAAGCGCATTGTCAGTGTCCGTTATTTTCAAAGTCCACTATTAAGAAGGTGCTTCTCCGTAAGAGTCTGTTTTATTTTGCCGGGGAAATTTAAACTGTCCATTATAAATAAGAATCCGCTATTGAAAGGTGTCCGGGAAGTTTCACTGTATTATTTGATGGTAAGGTGGAATTATTCTTGGAGCAACCGGTGGCCATGTTTGCACAAGTTGCCTTATTTTTCTGGTGTCAGTTGGTCGGTTCTCGATCCCAAATGGGAGGAGTAGGGCCCCCTGTAGATCTCTTAGCAGGTGGCCAAGGGCCATCGCACAGGAACGGACACCCGGCTGAGTCTAGATCCAATGAGTATTAAAAGATCCTTTGTGTCTCTCTGTCAAACAGTGTCTCTTTGACAGGCACGGATTATGGCCAGTTTCTATGACTCGTTTGTCCGTGATATTGTGAGAGAGGTGTCGTGTTACCGGAACATTGCCACAGCTAAAGGTCATTCATCAGAGCTGACTCGGGGTTAGGGTCACTATAGCACCTGGGATTGAATTAGGGTCACTAGGATCAGGAATGTGATAAGGGTCTCTAACATTTGGGACTCTCCAACCAATAACGATGTATTCACATCTTCGCATTTTATTTCGCCAGTCTTACTACCCAGTTACGGTATTTGTTTTTAATTATATGTCATTGGAGTAGGTATAGGAAAGGTAGAATCCGGAAAATATAGCCGTATTCACGAGGAGGAAGAGTGGGGCACTATTTAGAAAATAAAATACTCAGTGCACCCGGTCGGGATTTGAATCCTGACCTCCCCGACATCAGAAAACCAGACTAGATAAGTTTGACGTTTGATGCTCACCGATGTGGCTAACATCAATGAAATGTGCCCAAATAAAATATTTGTCCTGGTGATGTTTTGGAGTTTATTTATACAAACATTTGAACATTTGAATCAAAATAATTTGGACGTCCTTTTATTTCGTTAAGACTGGCTGCTCTAAGCGTTTGTTCTGTAAATAGTGTCGGGGGTGCAATGTGGCCACAAGCCTGCCACTTCTTTAGGTCTACCAATCTGCTGCACACAAAATATATGAACTGGTGATTTCTCTTTCTCTTAGGCAACAGGTGAGTGCTTCAAGATTCTTTCCTGCCGAGACACAGATTAGGCTGCAAAGTCACTTTCTGGAACTAAACGACTGCTTCTGCCCAGAGTAATAATGCGCGTAGCTCAAAAAACGTGCTAAGCAAACGGACAAAAGTATATTTAGGTCTATAGTTGATTTAAATTTAAAGATTAGTTTCATATCCCAACGTCTGAAAGAAATGGTCTGATTGAGGTGGATATGAAAAGTTTCAATAGGAAAATCTTACAAAAAAATGTCCAAAGTTTTTCTTTATATAGACACCTCGGAGAGAAAGTATTGTGATTGTCAAAAAAAATCTAACCCAAGATTTTGATAAATGTTTACGTCTCATAACCCCCCGAAACCAAAAAAGTTGGTTTCGCAATGCCATCTGTCTCCCTGTCTGTCTGTTTGTATCTCAGGCTAGTGCCGAAACTATTTTATTGATTGGGCTCAAACTTGGTATCTTGGGTTTTCAAAAGGTCCTCCCCGGGGGTTTTTTGGAATTATACATCTAACTCTAAATTTAAGGGTAGTTTGCTGAAGGTTAAAAAGAGAAAAAATAAATTTTCTCAAAATTCGCTCTGACGATTTTGATAACATTTTATATCTAGACACTGTTTATCATTATAAACAAGATGTCAACTCTCATTTTCTCATAAAAATGTCTTTGAGGGTACTTATTACTAGGTGAATTTTCCAATTTTCATCATTTCTTCGCAACTATTTGAGAAATGAATAACTTATCATGGTAAAGTTGTTTTACTCTTAAAGATAAAACTATTTTATTTGAAATATATTTTTATAGAACCAATAGTTTCTGAGCTATAAGCAAACATATATACGTTTTAGCTCGAGTCTTTGAAAATGAATTTTATTCTTATGCTCTTTGATGCACAAAGATTTCTCAATGTTTACTTAAAAGTGTTCAATGTTCCTAATTCTTATTGACATAGAGTAAGTAAGTACCGGTGTATATTATTTCATTTATGATCTTTGGTGTAATGTTTCCACAACAATGTATAGACCTATTATATCGTTTCACAAATCTTACTAGTTTTTAGTAACTGTATATTTAAATATAAACGTGATAGAAAGTCAGTGCGGTGCAGGGTAGTACGGCTTGCGGTCTACTACAATAGCCCCATGGCTTCTTTGGTGCTGACTGACAGTTCACAGCTGACTTCTGACAGTCAACATTTAGGTATATAC